>VDFB02243995.1:0-12340 GCA_007258455.2 Sequoia sempervirens | reverse complement strand
ATTGTGGTAATGCTCTTTGTACAATGTTCATGTCAACAAGGACATTTATAATAGAACCTATTAGGCCTATTTGAGACCTTTTGAACCCTAGTTCCCAAATCTGTGCAAATGCAATTCTAAGTGAGACAAGTCATTCTTCTAGTTGAGTTAAATTTTGCACATAGCACAATGGTCTATCAGTTCTTATTTTCTGTGGCGTAGCATACTTTGGAATAGTGGACTGTTTCAATGCAAAGTAGCATACATTGCATATGAAATCTGTGAATGGTAAGGAATCTGATTGTAGTAGCTTACAGTATAGCTATTTTTGTTTTTCTTTGAATATCCTGATGTCCTTTTTCAAACAGAGCACTTGGAAAATTGCACATGGGTATTTTGGTGTATCTTGTATTGTTGTTTTATAAATTTCTATTGGTGTCAATGTTTTTTTTTTTTTTGGGCTGCTAGGTACACTTTCTTTTTGTTTTTCTTTTCTAATCAAGTTCTTCAGGTGATTAAGTCTTATTGTTGATTTATGTTTAAAATTGTTTGCTATGACAAATGGTATCAAATTTTCCTTGTTTTTAGGCAAAGCATGTGGCTTGGTCAAGTAAGTATTTTTGTATTGTGGACGATTTCTAATCAACTTGTTTAGTTGGAGTAAGCTTGTTGAGCATTGTTGAGTTAGATTTTGGGCTTTGATTCTTAGAAGCAGCTCAAAATGTCCAGCCAGAGGGTTTGTATCATGGAACAGTATAGAGACTGATTTTGTATATCCAGAATCATTGAAATCTAAGTACTTTCTTGATGTTGTCAATGACCACAGGCTTATTTGTATTTTTAACCATTTGGATATCTAGTGAATGCAAAACAAGTCACCCCACAATCCACATTCGCTATGGGCTATGCATGGGCTTGCAGACAATTGCATCTTGAAGAAGTATGTTTCTTGATCATGTACTTTGTGCAATGTATATAGAGTATTAGGATTTAGTTCATTGTTATATGATTTAATTGCTTCTTTGTCCTTATTTTGAAGGCAAGTTAGGAAATGATCTATAGCTCCATTGTGTAATTAAGTTGAGGTGTACTGATTGTTAAGTAGTACTTGAAGCGAGTCAAACAAACAATCACTAGCATTGTATGCAAACGTGCTTAATCTACAAAGGCCTTCAACTCTAAGGACATTGTCAATGTTTGATATTCGAGGATACTTTGTGCACAGTTTTTTAATTTCATGTGAACCTATGGGCTGTTTTGAAGTTACGTTTTGTGTTTCAATTTTTAACAATGGTTCAAAGTGTCCACTTAAAGAATTCATGTCATGAAATAGTATAGAGACTGATTCTGTGTAATCAAAACTATTGAACTGTAAGTACCTTCTTGTTGTTGTTCTTGACCAAAGGGATATTTGTATATTCAACCATTTAGATATCCAGTGAATGCAAAATAGGTCACCCCACAATCCACTTTCTGTGCAATCTGCTTGTGGCTTTGCAGATAATCGCATTCTGCGGAAGTATGTTTGTGGATCATGTACTTTGTGCAATGTATATAAAGTATTAGGGTCTAGTTCATAGTTGTATGATTTTATTGCTTCTTTGTCCTTGTTTTGAAGGAAATTCAAGAAGTAATCTATAGCTCCATTTCATAGTTGAATTGATGTGTAACGATTGTTAAGGAATAGCTGTAATGAATCAAACAAACAATCACCAACATTGTATGCAAAAGCACTCAATCTGCAAAGTCCCTCGCCCTTAAGCACGTAGTCAATGTTTGATATTTGGGGGTGCTTTGTTAATTCATAGGTGTCAACGTCTATCATTTTCTTTGTTTCTCGTGTAACCTAATGTGTTTGGGAATAGCAAATGTTGGGTATGAATAGCACTTAACGCTAATATCTACATTACAAAATCTATAATTGTTTACATTGTCGCCTATGTGCTTTTACTCAATAGCATTCCATAGTATTAATCATGTTGTCGAGGATCTTGGAAGTTAATAATCTCTATATATGTTGGAAAATGGATCTTGAGTAGTAGCAGAAGCTTACGCAACATACCACACAACAAACAATTTAATAGAAGCACAAGGGGAAAATAGTATTAATTCTTCAACCTGACCTTGTTATCCATTGTCCCCCAGCAGGATTGTATGTACTTATTCCTGTTACATTGACAAAGTGGATAAATGAGTACAATGCATGATGTATACTTTCAGTGCCACAAACACAAAACAATATTTTCAGGTAGCTTTGTTTACATGCAACAAATGGTCGACAAGAATCTTTTTTGCTCACATTGTCAATCTCAGTCTATGGTATTTAAATGTTTTGTGTAATTGGATTCCTTTGTTTCTATGTGCTTCTAAGCGACTGATTTTTTTCAAAGAACAAATGATTTTAAAAGCTATTCAGATAAACATGAATTAAGTGGCATGTAGAGAATAGTTTCACAAATCATTTCTGTTTAAAGAAAATCAGGGAAATGCAAAAGCATTGTTTGATCAAAGAAGATCTATGGCTTTTCTTATTTGAGGGAATAGCTTTTAAAATCATTTGTGTTTAAAAAATTTGAGGAAAATGCAAAGGCATAGGTCCATTAAGCAAAAGTGAAGGCATAGATTGATTAAATAATTAAAAAAAGAGATTGAAACTCAGAGGTGCAGGCACACAGTGCATACATGCAAAGCAAATGCATTAAATAGCATGTGGGTGGATGAGAAACTGCTGGAATAGCTTGGTGGACATGTATAGCCAGGCTGCTTTGTTCATTTGTTATAGACTTAAGTCAGCTGTTAAGCATTACTATTACTTTGTGCATATTGCTTTTCTATTCTACAACAAGTCTTTGTTCTGGGAGAGTTTATAGCGATTGAGCAGACTTTGTTATAGTTATAGTATCTAGAACCAGAAACGAGTTACTTGAGGCAATAAATAGTTTCTTTCCTCAATTTTCTTTTACTTTAGAGGTTTAAAGCACGCAGTGAAATTGGCAATGTGAGCAAAAAAAATTGTGGTTAATGTCATTTTGCATGTAAGCAAGACCATGGAAAAATATTGTGTCATGTCTATGAGTGACGTAGTACATCATTCATTGTACTCATGTGCCATGTCAGCTTTTGAAATTAACTTTGTAAGCTTTTATTTGCAATATAGGAAGATTAAACATATGTTAACTTGCACACTGCACAGCAACTTGCCACAGATATAAGCAGTCCTATGAAAAAAATTGCCTTAAATGCATATAGGTAAAAACTAGTTGACACAAAACAAAGAATTATGACTCTATAGGCTATTAAAACTGCAAACAGGGTTTAAAAATTGCATGCTAGTAGTTCATTCTATTCTATGGATATTGTATAGAGGAAGTATAACTTATTAACACATAAGAAAAACCTGTTCTATTGCTCAGAGACAAATTGCTATTGCAATTGTGGATAATGCATTTTCCTGTTTGTATATGTGGAAACAACCCTCTAAATCATTTATGTTCAAAGAAATGAGGAATACAAGATGACAAAATGAATACATGGAAAAGAACTTTATGCAGTTATTATATTGAAGAATTTCAATTGCATTTCAAGAAAAGCAAAAGGACAATTTGGAAAACTGACCTTGTAATCTGCTATCAAACGATCAAGTATAATTGTAGAAATGTACAAATTGTGATAGGGACAAGCAATTTTTCCTAGTGTAGTTTGTGCGTGATTGTTTAAATACAGCTGAAAGCATAGATCCCTGTTACAAGGACAATTTAGACAAATGAGTACAGTGAGTGACATATACTATGCTATTCATAAAAACAAAACATAATTCTTATGTAGATTCATTTGAACGAGAAACAATCCAAGTAAGAACTTTTGTTTCTTAAAATGCAAATTGCATTTTATAATTTTTAAATACTTATTGCTATTTGTGTACCCTATAATACAGAACATTTTTTTGCACATGCATGCACTAGGGTAATTCTGTTATTGCAATGGTGGTATAAGCTCTTTAAGAGCAATCAATGGAATAGATCCCATATTTGCTTAAGTGCCTAAAAAAGTGTAAATAGGCCACGACAACTAATCAATACTAAGCCAAAAAACAACACAGACTTGTGCTAGCACTGTTAAGTTCTAGTAAAAACAATTTCTAGCTATTGTTTAATGCCAAACTAGCTATCACTTAACAATGAAAGCGACGTAAATTTTGATTTTCTAACTAAATGGGGTCATTTCATTTCCATATGCATAAGTTTATTTTGTACCGTTATGTAGCACTTACTATTACTTGTGCAATGAAGCCACATGCAAGTAGAATTCATAACTCATGGCATTTAGATACACCCAAGGAGAAATACAAACCAAGGTTGTTGGCATCCTAATAAGAAAGATGATGAGATACATCCAATTAATTTATGCCACAAAATCTTATTCAATGAAGATGATTTGGATAGGAACGTTACAAATCAGAATCCTTATTGGTGTGTGAGTAATCCTCTTTTTGAAGACTTTCCAAGGAAATTGCATGCCAATACTATCAGTGAACAAGTGGAATCAAATTTTTTAATTGACTTTGTTTGATGGGTCAAATGTGCACAAGGATAGTTATAATTATTTCTTTGTTTTAATTATTATGTATATAAATACTATTCAATAGTTACCTAATTAATTAGATATGAAATGATAGAAGGAAAAAGAAAATTAATTAATTAAGATAATTTGATTCATTAATTAATAAGGTGAATTATCATGTAAAAGTACAAAAATTAGAAGTTGCGAAAAAATCCTCTTTGCTTTATGCTTTAATGACAACGAGAGAGATGAAAGCAATTGTGGAGTTTAGGCTTATATCTGTAAATTGCATTTTCCTGACAGTTTGTAAAGTCCTCTCAACACATTGTCCTCATATTGTTTGTAAGGTCCCATTATGGGACATGCTAAGAGAACGGTGGCTCTAAAGCTTGCACTATGGAACAGTTTTGCAGTAATTGAAGATATGCAATCTTTAGAGGACTCATAAGCGCCAAGTTATTGTTAAGCTCTCACATTGTACATTGGACAAAAGACAATTGCTTGTCCAAGGAACTAGTCTCTGAAGAATAGTGTAGGCTGAGCACTATGAAACCCAATGTGCTTATGGACATTAAAATAAAAGAAAACTAATGAAAGAAACTATTTATTGCCTAGAGTAGCTTGTCTGCAAGTGTCCTTTTTTAGAACCATGACAACCTTTTCCCTGTCACTGTAAACTCTTTCGTAGAAAAGACATATCGACACACACATATATGTATACATATGTATATATATGTACAGATACATCCATGCAAAGACAGATTAATGCATCTATGGACATAAACATATATGCATCCATATGATTACATGCATATACACATAGATGCATCTATACACACATACATATATGCATAGATATATCTAGAGTCACATGCATACATGCATATATGCATCTACAAATGTCTACATAGATATGCACAAAGGTAAATGCATATGCACATAGAGACATGCATACATACATACATGCACTGACACATTAGGCAGAAAGCGATAGTGATAGTGAACTAAAGCACTATGAAACACAGCTTCATGATGCACTTTAATGGAAAGGAACTGTGGAAAATAACAAATTATCATCTCAAGTAACTCGTTTCTAGTTCTGGGCCCTGCAACTGTAACATCTCCTGCTCAGTGGCTACAAACTCTTCCTCAGAACAAGAGCTTACAAAACACAAAAAACAACACACGCAAAGTAATAGAAATGCATAGCAAGTGACTTAACTCTATATTAAATGACCAAAGTACCCTAGCCACGCGTGGCCTCCAAGCCATTCTAGTGCCTTCACCTTGAGCCAGATGCCATTCAATGGATTTAATTTATATTCATGCATTACGTACGTCTACCCACCAGTTTGATAAACTATGCCTTTGCTTAATTTTAATTAATCAATTTATGCGCTCGCAGTTTCCTGATATTTTAATGCATTTAATCTACATTCATGGATTACGTACCTCTAGCCGCCAACTTTTAAACTATGCCTTTGCTTAAATTTATTTAATCAATTTATGCATTCGCATTTTCCCAAATTTTTAAAACGAAAAATGATTTATAAAGCTACTCGGACGAATAGAAAAATAGATAAATGCTAATTTTCCAATATATAAAATAGCTCTCCAAATTCAAACTATACAAAAAAATAAGTAATATGTTAAATGGCTAAATGTGATTGGTCAATGCTACCGGTTAAATGCATTCCGGGCGAATGCATAAGTATTCTTGCCTACCGGCAGGAACTAATAAAAGCATTTCAACCGAATGCATGAGTATTCTTGCCTTGATGCTAGGAGCCAATAAAATTGTCACTATAGAAAACAGTTTATCCAAGTGAGTGCTATTAGGTTTGTTATCTTCAATTTCAAACTCCTTTGACGTTAATGCATTTTCTTTGGTGGTAGAATATGGAGATTCTTTTTTTTACTGAGAGTCTGGAACAAGATGACATATACAAATAAATTTAAGCAAAGACATAGGTTAGAAAACTGACAACTTTTATCAATAGAAAGGGGACGTTTACAGTGACAGAGCAAAAGCTCCTGTGCTCGTTGAATGAATACCAAGAGACAAGTTACTCAAGGCAACAAATTGCTACTTTTATTTATTTTGCTTCATTTTATCCCAGAAATGCAAGTTGGGTTTCACAATGCATGAAAACACATTTGTGCAAACAACTCCCAAAATTATAATTGCAATGGATGACAGTGATAGTGTAATGGATACTAATAGTCCAAACACTGAAATACACCAGCTAGTTTATTTTTAGATTCAATGGAAACAAGTATCAATTGGAAACAGATTAACCTAGTAGTCTATTTATCATAGGTTCTTGAATTCCAAATGCACAAGTGCGAGCATGGTTCTCTACAGGCTTTTGCTATGCATTTTAACTACATTGTTGTTTTGCATCGAGCCTAAAGAACCACTGCAAGTATGGTTTCCAAACAGATTTAAATCAATGAATGTAAGTCAAGAAAGGTTTCCAATTACACTTAATACTTGAACCATGAAGCATCATTGCTTCAAGCTGTAGCAAAAGTGCAGACAGGGACACAAAAGCAAATTCAACAATGACATCATCAAACAAGGATTTGTTTGCTATTACTATGATTAACTATTGAACTCAATTGACTCATCAGTCAAACAACTTGATTGATCACTGACCTAACTTGTTTCAAAGCTATCTTGTTAAGTTGATTAGCTAATTTCATTAATGAATTAAAGATAGAATTGACTTAATTTGCATGAGCTAAGTGTAAGATTGACTTGTTTGTTAATTGACTTTGATTAATGGTTCAAAGACAGATGAGACAAATTAAATTGTCATGAGCAAAATGTGAGATGGACTTATTAGCTGCTACGCCACATATACTATGACATTTGAGCTTTCATGAAATAATAGCGAAAGCAATAGAATAAACAGATGGCTTCAACATAGACGAAGGGATACAATTAATATGGACAACTATAGCCTGTTGAATATTTGTAGCATAAGAAACAGAAAGGAAGATGTTGGCGAAGATTTTGCAATTTCGGTTTACACCTAGCAATTGCATTTGCTTCCTTGTCTATAAAGCCTTTGCAAGAAATTCCTTTTTTTTGCATATGAATGGCCATGATTGGTTTAATTGATTTGGTGTACAAAGATGTTTTTTAATTAACTATAATTAACTATTCATCTAAGCTTCTACGTATCCCTTTATGCAACTGCGTATACATGAGTCCATGTATTTATGGATGTGCCACTCTAGCCTTGTACTAATTTACTATGTTATATGGATATCACATATAGTAACACTAATAAGCTCTTTCACTGCACATAGCAGTTGCCTTCATAAATGCTAGATTGAGCTTATATGTATCAGGATACATATATACTCACACTAAAAACTACTGAATTATGATCTCTATTGTCCCATTTCCATAGACATGTTACTATTGCAATCAAATGTGTAAAGCATTTGTGTCCAAAGAAATTAGATACAGGAATGGCAATATGTTACACAACCTTGTCTTATGCTTTTATAGCAGTTTTTCCATTGCATTTCAAGAAAACCAGAAACTAGAATTTTATTCATATTATTTCATCTATGGCATTTACAGCTTTTCCAATAATTAGCTATGACCAACCGTGGAACACAATTAATTCATCAGCCAATTAGCTTGATTGATCACTGAATTAACTTGTTTGAAAGCTATCATGTTAAGCCAACTAGCTAATATGCCACATACAGTATGACATTTGAGTTTCAAATAAGTCTCATGCACACAAATTTGTTATCATGTTAAAGCCATGTAAACATAGATGTTCCAATTCCATGGGGTCATTTTATTTCCATTTGTCCAAGTTCATTTCATTCCATTATCAAGAACCAATAATTAAATGTTTAAACCAGGTACATGCAAACAAAAAATGCAAGTAGGGTTTCAACAATGACATCATCTAACAAGCATTTGTTTGCTATTACTATGATTAATGATAGAATTGACTTAATTTGCATGAGTCAAGTGTAAGATTTACTTGTTTGTTAATTGACTTTGATTAATGGTTCAGAGACAGATGAGACAAATTAAATTGTCATCAGCAAAATGTGAGATGGACTTATTAGCTACTATGCCACATATACTATGACACTTGAGCTTTCATGAAATCACCCCACACTAGTTCCATCAAATCATGGAAGGGTTATTAGTGGCTTCACGTATGATTCCCCTGCCATTCCAATGAGGGCAGAAAAGTAAAGAAATAAAATGTAAAGAGTGAATCTGATTAGGATGTTGAAAGACTTGTTAAATGAGAAATGGAAACTAAAACATTGAATTTGAGTTTCCATTAGTCTTTTGAAACACTATAGTTGAATGAATTTAGAATTTGTATTGTTGTTTATTAGTGTTTATTACTATATTTTTTATCACTCTTTATTACTATCTATTTTTGTTTAATTCTTGACTACTGTTTTGTTAAACTGTAGATTGTAAAACACACGGTGTTGTAAAAACAACAACTCACTGACAGTTGTAAAACATAGGGTGTTGTAAAGTATTTTGTATTACTCTTGATTAGTTTTTATTGGAATTATTTTGTATTACTATAATTACTTTATTACTTTCTATTACTGTATTTCAGTATGGACATTTCAAGGTGAAGAACATGAGACATATGCAATGCAATATCACAGGTTTAATTAACAAGGTATGAATGAGCAAGAACTTTTTAGTAGATAAAGGTCATGAACGTTGAACTAATAGTATGACAGTCACCACAACATTTAAGTAAACCTATGCTCAACACTCTCTTTTCCATTATCAATTGTATTCCCAATTTCATCCATGAAGAATATCCTCAAAGATATAGAATTCATGGATGCACAGGTTGAAGAAGTTCTTCATGGATCAAAGATATGGAATTCATTGATGAAAGAAATGGAAATCATGGATCAAAGTGATGGCTAACAGTAGGATGTACAGGTTGACAAAGTTCTTCATGGACGAAATTGGGAATAAAATTGATAATGGAAAAGAGAGTCTGCACCATAGGTTTACTTAAATGTTGTGGTGACTGTCCTACTATTGGTTCAATGTTCATGACCTTCATCTACTCAAAAGTTCTTGCTTGTTTATCATGTAATATAGATTTTAGCGACTAGAGATGAATTGTGATTACTTTGAGCGCTTCATTTTTTGTTATTCTGCAGATCTGTGTAGTCACAAGAGATGTTGTTGCTGCAAAGTCAAGACCTGGGACCAAGGTACTTGATACATGTATCCATAGATACATGGATGTGGACATCTATCATGGTATCCATAGATGCATAGATACATGTATCTATGGATAGATGTATTCATAGATACATTGACACATACATGGATAGATGCCTATATACATTTGCACATAGAAACACAGATACATATATGCGTGGATGCATCTATAGGTAGAAGAATACATAGAAACATAGTTGCATGGATAGATAGATAGATGCATAGTTGGATACATAAATGCTTAAATATACATGTATGGAAGTTGCATAGATACATATATCCATGGTTGCATGCATAGATACATATTAATATGGACAGCTATAGCTTGTTGAATATTTGTAGCACAAGAAACAGAAAGGAAGATGTTGGCAAGGATTTTGCAATTTGGGTTTACACCTAGCAATTGCATTTGCTTCCTTGTCTATAAAGCCTTTTCAAGAAATTCCTTTTTTTGCATATGAATGGCCATGATTGGTTTAATTGATTTGGTGTACAAAGATGTTTATTAATTAACTATAATTAGCTATTCAAGAAAATTGATCTATCAATGAACTAGTTTCATTGATTAGTCAAGTAACTTGATTCACAGTTAACTTGATCAGCTATTTAGCTGATTTGCTTGAATGTTTGCAAAAAGCCTTCTTTGACAAATAATTCTTTGCATAATTTGCAATCACTACACACCAAGAGCCAACATTTCTTCGAGGAATTGTGTCAAACAGTTTAAATGTTTTTGCTTGTGCTTCTATATTTGGTATGCATATTCATGACAGCATTACAAACCATTATATCTGTCAGAAATCTACGTCTTATGATGCTTAGATGAATGTACATATCCTGTTCTAAAGCTCTTTTCCTATTAAAAGCACGCAAAATGTTTAGAAAGATTATGTATCTGTGAATGTGAATAAGCAACATTGATTTAACTGATTTGGAGGATAAAGATGACCAATAATTAGCTATGACTAACCATGGAACACAATTAATTCATCAGCCAATTAGCTTGATTGATCATTGAATTAACTTGTTTGAAAGCTATCATGTTAAGCCAACTAGCTAATATGCCACATACACTATGACATTTGAGATTCAAATAAGTCTCATGCACACAAATCTGCTATCATGTTAAAGGCATGCAAACATTGATGTTCCAATTCCATGGGGTCATTTTATTTCTATCTATCCAAGTTCATTTCATTCCATTATCAAGAACTAATAATTAAATGTTTAAACCAGGTACATGCAAATAGGAATGCAAGTAGGGTTTCATAGTGCTTTAAGACATTGTTATACTTTGATTATAAATTCATATTTTAAACTACTTTTAGTATTATTTATTCGAGTTTCTTGTTGAAATGCGAAGGTTTCATCTGCGTTTGATAGGAATTATGTAGAAATCCTCTTGTCCATTTTACTTCATGCATGTGAGCCCTGTAAAGTCTGTATATTATTGACTACTGCAAAGTGGTCCGATAAAGAGGGCTTTGGAACCAAAATTATGTCAACACGTGTGATAATGAGAGCTTTTGAACTACGAGTGAACAGTGTGCTGCTTTAAACTTTTTCGTTGTCATCAAAGCAGAAAGGATAGAGGGGTTTTGTTAAAAGTTGTGGTTGTTGTCCTCATAGGCATAAACTCATATTTTAAACTACTTTTAGTATTATCTATTCAATTTTTTTGTTGAAATGTGAAGGTTTCATCTGCGTTTGATAGGTACTATGTAGAAATCCTCTTGTTCATTTTACTCCATGCATGTGAGCCCTGTAGAGTTTGTATTTTTTTTTATTGCTGCAAAGTGGTCCCATAAAGAGAGCTTTGGAACCAAAATTATAGTCAATCAATCATAGTCAATCAATTAATCTAATTCTACCTATTTTCTAATAGTATTGGCATGTAATTTTCTTGACAAGTCTTCAATCAAAAAGAGCATTAGCCACACACCAATAAGGATTCTCATTTGTAACCTACCTAACCAAATCATCTTTATTCAATAAGATGTTGTGACATACATTAATTGGATGTATCTCATCATCTTTCTTATCAGGATGCCAACAACCTTGATTTGTATTTGTCCTTGAATGTATCTGGATGCTATGAACTATGAATTCTACTTGCATATCGCTTGGCTGTACAAGTAATAGTAAGCGCTACATAATGGTAGAAATCACAACTCATAGCATCCATATACACCCATTCACAAATACATGGTATTCAACACATTAACACAGACATGGTTTTCTAGGGCTAGTTTGTTAATTGCCTTTGATTAATAGTTCAAATGTACACAAGGCTAATTGCAATCATTTCTTTCTTTGAATTGCTATGTACTTAAAGGCTAATTAGCAATTGCCTAATTATTTAGATATGGGACAATACAAGGATGAATGAGGAAATATGAACTTGCCTAAATCATCATGAATGATAGAGCTATTGGGTAAAATGCTACATATACTGTGACATTTAAGCTTCAAAGACTGCCAATGAACAGCAAAAGCTTCAAAACTCTCAGTTAACATGTAAAGGGCTGAGAAAAATTGATCTGCTAA
>VDFB02243991.1:0-11354 GCA_007258455.2 Sequoia sempervirens | reverse complement strand
TAGATGTGAAGAGTTGGTCTGAGCCCTTCAGTATCTCGTTGGGGTTCCCGACTCACGCTTGTGACGGGCTGGTGTTCACGATTGTGCCTCACGTACCGAGAGTATATCGAGGACTCCCTAGATACCTTGCGCATCCTAGATTAAGACCACTTTTGCCATACCCTCAACACTAATAATAGGGTTGTATTTGCTTGGGAGTGTTTTCTTGTGGGAAACCAGTGAATTCCTAACAATTTGGCCTTATCATTATCATTTTAAAGTCCTTGCCATAGCCATTTGCATCAAACCAAGCCTCTGTTTTGCTGCAGAAGTGCGGCTACACCCCTGTTTTGCTGCAGAAGGGCGGCTACACCCTTGTTTTGCTGCAGAAGGGCGGCTACACCCCTGTTTTGTTGCAGAAGGGCGGCTAGGCCCCTATTTTGCTGCAGAAGGGCAGCTACGCCCCTGTTTTGCTGCAGAAGTACGGCTACGCCCCTATTTTGCTGCAGAAGTGTGGCTACGCCCCTGTTTTGCTGTAGAAGGGTGGCTACGCCCCTGTTTTGCTGCAGAAGTGCGGCTACACCCCTGTTTTGCTACAAAAGTGCGGCTACGCCCCTGTTTTGTTGCAAAAGTGCAATTACGCCCTCCTGAACACCTGAAATCCCCCTGTTTGGATTCACTCAGCCTTTAAACCTTCATTTCACCATTCCCAACCATTACCTCATCATCCTAAACCTTTGTTTTGTCACTTTAAACCTTCAAAAACCTCCATTTATCCCTTCTAAACCTCCATCTCATTATTCCAAACTTTTGTGCAACCATTCTAAAACCCCATACATTCTCCACAATTATCCTTAACCCCCTATTCATTCTAATTTCTTCCTAATCCACCAATCATTTCTTACCGTTCGCATCTCCAAGCACCACCCATAGCCAAACCGTCCTAACCTTGTATTACTAAGTGGTTACCTAAATTGACCGTAGCGCTTGAACTTGATTATTAGTCTTTAACTTCAAACCCAATCAATTTGCCTCTATCTTGAGGTGAATTCGGTGTTGCAAGTTATCATCCTCGGCCCAATCAATCCATTCCTAGCTTAAGGTGGATTCGGTGCTGTAATCATCCTATTAATCAATCAAAGCTCTAGGGTTACTAAGGGTAATCTCACGTGATCAAGCTTAAGGTCTTTCCCTCACACCTTTCATAATCCAAATCTAAATCCAAATCAAATCCAATCAAATCTAAATCAAATCAAAATCCAATCCAATCCAATCTAATCAAAGCCAATCCAAATCCAATCCAAATTCAATCAAATTCGATCAAATCTAAATCCAATCAAATCCAATCCAAATCAAATCCAATCAAATCTAAATCAAATCCAAATCCAATCCAATCCAATCTAATCAAAGCCAATCCAAATCCAATCCAAATCCAATCAAATCTGATCAAATCTAAATCCAATCAAATCAAATCCAAATCCAATCAAATCCAAATCAAATCCGAATCCAATCAAATCCAATCAAATCCAATCAAATCCAAGTCCAATCCAATCCAATTTAAATCCAATCCAATTGATCGAAGTCTAATTAGATCCAATCCACACTCCATCACAATCAAATCATTTGACAAAGACATTAACCTACTCATCTAGCATTTGCATGCCCGTTCAGACCCGTTCACAAGCAAAGAAGATGGCCGACCTTCAAGCTCAAAATGCCCAATCCAACAATCCTCAAGATCCCAACAACACCTCATCAGATCCCAACAAGGGTACCAACATCTTACATGACCCTCACAATGGTACTTCATCGCACTCCAACACTGAGAATCATAATAACTCGCCACATGGAGAAGAGAGCATGGTTAATCAACCTGAACTCACACTTGAGGAACATTTTAGCAATCCTGCCAATGTGCAAATGACCGACCGTTTGCTTGCAAAACATGGGGAAGAAATCTTGGCCCACTTGATTGAGAAGGGTGTTAAACCTCCCTCTAATGTTGACTTGTCCAAATATAAGGGTGCCCCCTCTCACGTACTCCAAGGGTCCCAAAATGCACCCGAAGGTTCATACTTTTCCAATGTTCCTCCAATTGAGGGTTGGCATCAACCTGAATTTGGCAATGCCGTCCTTTATCAGGTTAATTATCCCCCACATGCTTCGACCTCCGTTATAGGTGGATCTCAGGTGCCCGATCCCAATAATCCTTTCGCTTATGGCATGCCACAAAACATTCTGCAACCTCCGCCATTAACATTAACCGCACCCCCTCCTTTGAACCCACCTACAGTCAATATTGGGGGTACCTCCTTTGCTACATCGCTTCCTCCTCCTGGGACCACCAACACACCACCTCAACAGGTTCCCCAATCTACTATCCCACCTCAAATACCACCACAAGGCGCACCCCAGCTGAACATTCCGAGCGGAACCCAACAACCTCCTTTACAAAGTGTGCCCACACAACCCCCGCCATCTCATCCGCAACAACCTATACCCAATACTTTGACCGCTTCACAACAACCATCCTACCAACCACAAGGCAACCCATCTCAACCGCCTACCCAAACCATATCCCCCTTTCTTGCGTCCCTTTTGCGTCCGAAGGTCCAACCACAACATAATATCCCACCTCAACATTCGATGCCGCAACAACAACCTCCACAACACTACTACCACCATAATCAACAACAATTTCACCAACAACCGTTTTATGCAACCTCCCAACAATCACAACAATATCTTCAATACCAACAGGCCAACACGCAATGTCCCGTCCAAGTCCCTCAACAACCTACCCCACACCTTCACCAAACAAATTCATATTATGTCCCACAACAACAACCCCCATATCAACAAAACCCCCTACCTTACCATCAAGTCGTGTCATCATCCAATCATCCAAACCCACATTTCAACAATCCGACACCCTTTCAACAAAATCCCTCATCTTTCTATCATCCATATCCCCCCAACCCACCACCAGCTAGTTCGGACTTGTTGGAAATCAAAGCTGCCCTTAAGGACCTTCAAGTAGGGGGCACAAAGCAATCATTTAAGTTTGAGGATATATGCCCATATCCGTTCGATCCATCCATCTCATTGATCCCATTCCCTAAACACTTCGAGATTCCAAAATTTGACAAGTACAAGGGAGACAAAGACCCTAAGGCCCATTTGCAAGAGTTTTATGCACAATGTCAAGAAGTCATGTATAATGATAACTATCTCTTACGTCTGTTCCCAAGAAGTCTAGCGAGCCACGCTCTAGATTGGTTTATGACTCTTGAAAAGGGGTCTATAAAAACTTTCGCAGACCTATCAAAACAATTTGTCTCCTACTTCTCCTTCAATTTGCGGAAGGATACTGACACCTTAGATCTCTTGAAAGAGAAGCAACGGGATGGAGAAACCTTTACCAGCTACCTCCAACGGTGGCGTGCATTAGCCAGTCGAATGAAAAATCCTTCGAAAGAAAAAGACATGGTCACTCTTTTTGTGGAAAATTCACATCCCGACATGGCCCACAATTTTAGACTACACTGTGTCACCACTTTCATTGAGATAGTGGAAAAGGGACCTATCCTTGAACGTGCCCTTATCGCCAAAGGACACATTAAAATACATAGTCATGACAAAGAACGGTCATTCAGAGATAAATCATGATTTTGGAACAAAAACAAAAATGCAGTGAATGATGGAGTGACAGACACCAAACATGTCCAAGTGGCTAATGCATCCCAAGGGCAACAACAGTCTGTACCCAACGCCATATCAGTACCGCAGGGGGCGCCTCGTCCCCCTCAACAGTCAAACCAAAGAAATCAGGGGAACACCAAACGTCAATACGCCCAATTGGGTGAACCCTTGAGTGTTGTTTTCAATAAATTGTTACAAATCAATTATCCCATCACATATCCTGTCACCAAACCATTCGATGAGTCCAAACCCAGGCCGGCATGGTTTAAAGAGAATGAGTATTGTGACTTTCATAAAATCAAGGGACACTCCTTGAATAAGTGTCAGGGTTTAAAAAATTATGTCCAAGATCTCATTGATCGAGGAGATATCAAGGTTGACCCCAGTCAACCTTTGTCGTCCAATGCTCAACTACAAATCTATCAAAATGCCTTCCCAAACCATAGTCAAGGTCCTAGCACCTCCACTAGTCATCCCCAAAATAACAACACCAATAATGTCAATTATAAGAATGTGCCCTTCAATTATGAAGGTGTTATTCATTACATTGAGCAAGTGGAACCCCGAGTATCCATGATACACGTTAAAGCCAAAGACCCTCAATGTGATGTGACTACATGACGGGCCCGCATCACCGTCCCTGCAACCTCCACACCCATCCAACCTGCTCCTGTAAACTCTCAATATAACATCCTTGATCACCTAAGGAAGACCCCCGCTCATATATCTATTCTGGATTTGCTTAAGTCCTCCCCGGTACATCAAGAGATCCTCAATAAAGCCTTGCAGGAAACCCATGTCCCAAATGACATCGACCCTACACAATTCCAAGCTTTGGTGGGACACTTAGCTTTGTCTCACCACCTCCACTTCAGCCAAAATGATATGCCCAACATTGGCATCAATCACAACCGCCCCCTACATATCAAAGTCATAATTGCCCGTCATAAAATAAAAAGGGTCTTGGTAGATAATGGCTCTGCCCTTAATCTATGTACTTTGCAGTTCATAAAACAGATAGGGTATTCTCAAGCGGACCTAAGCAACCAGATAATTACAATCAAGGCTTATGACAATGCAGAGAGAGATTCAGAAGGCATCATCAGTCTTCCTATACAAGTGGGACCTGTGCTCCAGTATACTACCTGCCACGTCCTTGATCTGGACTTACCGTATAATCTCCTCCTTGGCCGCCCATGGCTCCATGCTATGCAGGCTATTCCATCCACATACCACCAATGCCTCAAATTCCCGGTTAATGAACAGGAGGTCACCATCTATGCCGACCCCCAACCATTTGAGTATTGTCAAGCTTTAGAAGCATCTTTCCCCCATTTACATTATTGTCCTGGGGTCGAAATGGGGGCCTCCCAGTCATCATCCTCCAACCCATCATCCTCCAATCTATCATCTACAGTAACCACCACTCCATCCTCCGCCACTAATCCTTCAGTCACTAGAGTCCAGATCATTGACAAAGGGTGCGGTGAGTATGAGATGCATACGGCTCTTAATGTAGCCACCATGCCACCATCACCACATGAGTACGGTCAACCCTCACATGCTATACAAGCGGAAGACAAGACCATCACCTTCAGCGGAAAAAACATTCCTACTACCACCTTCAGATCTCCGAGTGTCAAGATCGATGCGCCAGAGGAAGACATAAGTCAGTGGGTCTACCGTGAAGAGCCCGAACCAGAAACTCCTCTAAAGAAATATTTTCAGGAAAAATATCCTTGGCCAACAAAGTTTGTGGAGAAACATAACTACCAAGGTAGAGGCCTAGGTAAAGAGGAACAAGGGCGATTGCAACCCATTGATACGTCTCTGCTACCAAAAAATATGGGCATTGGGTATGACAGAAAGCAAAAGAGTCCCACAACATCATCTAATACTTCCAATAGTATCACTGTGGACGATGGCTCATTGGAAGACATACCCGAGGAGGAATCCATCATACATGCATACGATGATGTCGATCACACTGATTTATCCTCCATGTTCGAATGCCTATCTGTTTGCACCATCAGCCTATCCCTTCGTCACCCTGAACTCATTGATTGGGACCTACACAACACCACACCTATCAGTATGTCTGCGGACACCTACATCAACCTTATGGGATTGGGGGAGGATGAACACTCCAGTCGCAAAAATAAAAATCAGAAAAATAAAAAGAGGTCATCTAGTGAAAACCTCCCTGAGGCACTTCCTGACCTAGAAAAAGTAAAAATAAAGGACGCATCTGAAGGCGAAAACCTCGAAGAGGCACCGGAAGATGGAGATGTTCATCTTCCCCTTATGGGAACTCAGCTATCCGCCAGATCATCTATCCTGATTGAAGAAACGCAAGAAGTTAATTTGGGAACTGCTGAAAATCCGAAGATCACCTATGTAGCCAAGTCACTCTCTGAACAAGAATATCCAATCTTTGCGCAGCTACTTCAAGAAGGCATCATCAATTTTGCCTGGTCATATTCAGACATGCCAGGTTTAGACCCTGCTTTAGTGGTTCACCACTTAGATATTCGTCCAGACGCCAAACCCGTCAAGCAAAACTTCGTAAGATGCATCCGCAAGTTGCATTGTTAGTAAAGAAAGAGTTGGAGAAGTTACTCGACGTGGGTTTTATCAGACCTATTGACTACTCAATGGATCTCTAAGATAAAAGTTTGCCATAAACCAAATGGTGACATTCGGTTCAAGATGCATTTTAGGGATCTCTCACAAAGCCTCACCAAGATGATTTCCTCTTCCTATTATTGACATGTGTTGGTTGATTTAATCTATGTGACATGAGATGTTGTCCCTCATGGATGGCTTCTCTGGTTACAACCAGATCCAAATTGCACCAGAAGACCAGCACAAAACTACCTTCACAACTCCTTGGGGCACCTTCTGCTACAACGTTATGCCCTTCGGTCTCAAAAACGCAGGGGCAACATATCAGAGAGCCATGACGGTTATCTTCCATGACCTCATCCATATCATCATGGAGGATTATGTTGATGACCTATTAGGGAAGTCCAAGACACGAGCAGAACATCCGGCCATTCTGAAGAAGATATTTGAGTGACTAGAGCACTATAAGTTGCGGTTGAATCCAAAAAAGTGTCTTTGGTGTCACATCAGGGAAATTGTTGGGTTTCATAGTCTCCCGCAGGGGTATTGAAGTTGATCCTGCCAAAGTAAAGGCTATTCTAGACATGCCGCCTCCACGCAATCTAAAGCAGTTAAGGAGCCTCCAGGGAAAGATGTAGTCTATCCGACGGTTCATAGCCCAACTTGCAGATAAATGTCAACCTTTTACTCATCTTTTGAAGAAAGATTCTACATTCCCATGGACAGCACAGTGTCAAATGGGTTTTGATAAAATCAAAGAATACTTAGCTCATCCCCCAATTTTGATGCCGCCTATCCCAGGAAAACCCCTCCTGCTTTATATCTCTGCTACCTCGGTCGCACTGGGGGCATTATTGGCACAGCACGATGAGTCACTCAAAGAAAGAGCAGTCTACTACATCAGCAGAACACTAGTCGGCTATGAGTTAAATTATTCTCCTATGGAAAAAGCATGTCTTGCACTAGTCTTCAGTACACAAAAACTCCGCCATTACATGCTCAGTCACCCAGTCAAATTAATTGCTAAAATTGATCCTTTGAAATATCTGTTGTCTAGAACCACCTTGACTGGTCGCATGGCCAAGTGGGTCATGCTGCTAAGCAAATTTGACATCGAGTATGTAGAACGCAAAGCTATTAAAGGACATGTTATTGCTGATCAATTGGCTGAAGCACCACTAGTAGACGCCTACCCAATAGACACTGAATTCCCAGATGAAGGAATCTACACAGTAACAGAAACACCAACTTGGACGTTATACTTTGATGGCTCATACACTCACAATGGATCTGGGGCAGGAATTCTATTAGTCACCCCTCAAGGTGACTACATCCCAAAATCCTTCAGAATAGCATTTCCCTGCACCAACAATATGGCGGAATATGAAGCCCTCCTCACCAGCCTTAGAATTGCAAAACAATGGCACATTACACATTTGAAAGTCTTTGGGGATTCCTTGTTGGTTATCAGACAAGTTAATGATGAATTCCTCACAAAGGATGACAAACTGCTACCCTATAAACGCATGGTGGACGACTTCAAGAAGTATTTTACCTCCATACAGTTTGACCAAATCCCTCGGGTGCAGAATAAAGCAGCAGACGCCATGGCCACTATTGGCTCTTTGATTGACATGCCCAAAGATCGGACAGAGTGTGAGTTTCTGGTCGAACAACTATTAATCCCTGCATATGATGTCCCTGACACTGACATGGTGTGCAATATCGTAGGTCCCGCCTCCCCGTGGTACGAAGACATATATACTTACCTCCGTGAGAACACCATACCCCCGGAACTTACACGCAACCAACGTAAATCCTTTATCCATCGTTCATCCCGATACATCCTCGTTGGTGATACACTTTATCGTCGCGGGTATGATGGAATCCTCCTAAGATGTCTGAATGAGACCGAAGCCCAAACGGTATTAACAGAAGTACATGGTGGTATTTGTGGGGCTCATTCAAATGGTATGGCTTTAGCCAAAAGAATCCTACGGGCTGGATATTACTGGCTTACAATGGAACGTGATGATTGCGAATTTGTAAAGAAATGTCTTCCATGTCAACAGCATGCGGATTTGGTCCACGCTCCAGCACAAGACCTTCGGCCTCTCTTAGCACCATGGCCGTTCTCCCAATGGGGTTTTGACTTGATTGGCAAGATTCACCCACCATCATCCGGCGGCCATACATTCATCATCACCGCAACTGAGTACTTCACCAAATGGGTGGAAGCAATGCCACTCTCCCAAATCACTGGTACTCAGATTTCTAAATTCATCCTCTACCATATTCTCTGCAGATATGGTATCCCCTCCACCATCATTTCTGATAACGGAAAGCCATTTAAAAATCAAGCCATGTAGGAAGCACCTGTCACGTGCCTTCCATATCCAACATCGTTGGTCAACCTTACTATCCTGAGGTAGCGGTTGGTGAGCGTGTAACAAAACCCTCATTCACATTCTCAAAAAGGTGGTCAATAGCACTGGACAAGATTGGCACCTTCACATTCATCCCGCCCTTTGGGCATACCGCACATCCATCCGCACCCCGACAGGCGCCACCCCGTACTCGTTAGTATATGGAGCTGAAGCCGTCTTGCCAATCGAAGTCGAGCTCCCCTCATTGAGAATTTCTTTGAAAAACCTCATCAGCGAAGAAGATGCTCGTGTCGCTCGGCTTACACAGCTAGAGTTACTCGATGAACGTAGAATACGGGCCTATGATCATCTACAAGTATACCAGAATCGTCTCAAACGTCATTACAGTAAAAAGGTCCGCCCCAGGCAATTCCAAGTTGGTGAACTTGTGCTCAAGGAAAATCACCGCACTCAGCAAGATCGTGACAAGAAAGGCAAATTTGAGGCCAACTGGTTAGGGCCATATATCATCACTGCCAAATATGGATCTGGAGCTTACAGGTTGACTACTCTGGAAGGGGATCCCCTCGACGACCCTGTCAATATTCTCCATCTAAAAGGTTCTCACGCTTAAATTCGCTTGGTCTACCTATGAAAAAAAAATAAAAAAAGTGACAAAAAAATCAAAATAGTAAAAGAAATAAATTAGATCCTATGGTTGAGAAACCACCTCTTGGTGGCTTGGATAAGTACCATGATGAAAACCTGGCAAACAGGTGTCATGCGTAAACTCCCCATCTGCACTTGGGGGCAACTTCTTGATATGCATTCCCTCCATCCGCTATGCTTCTAGCTATGCACCTATCTTCCTGTTATTTGTCCTCTTTATAAATCCCTCCATCCCTCCTATTTTTTGCATCCTACCATCATATCTCATTTATCTCCCATTCCCTCCATCCTTCTTGTGATCTTGATCAAAATTGGGGCACCTATCTATGCATGCTTTGGACACCTATTGGTATACATTCCCTTCATCCATGCTCTATCATATTCCTTGGTCACCCATCCTGTCCTCCTTCAGTTATCTCCTTTATCTTCTCATCCACTCGGCTTACGCTCCTCATGCCTCATCATATATGACATATCTAGAGTGGGGGCATCTGCTTCCTTTGTGACATAGTCCTTGGAGACATCATCCATCACAACATCCCTTCATCTCCCTATCCATCTATCATAGCATCCCTTCCATCTCCCCATCTATATCTTCATATCCATCTATCCTGAACCCCTTTCATCTCCCAATCCTTCTGTCCCTATCCATCTATCACAACATCCCTTAATCTCCCTATCCATCTATCATAGCATCCCTTCCATCTCCCCATCCTTATCTTCGTATCCATCTATCCTAGCATCTCCCAATCCTTATATTCCCATCCATCCAAACAATCCCTCCCCTCCCCCATCCCTATATCTTTATCCAATCTTCCATCTTTATCCTCATCCCATCTCATCCCATCTCACAATCCCTTGTCATTAGTATCTGGCTATAGTCCCCCCCCATGCAACCCAATGCCATTTCTCTCATCGTCATCACCCTTGCTTCTCTTGCACATCTTTCCAATCCCCTATCACTTTTCATCCCTCCTCTATCTATCATACCATCCTCCCAAGTCATTTTAATGCTTTGATAACTATCCCATCCCTGAGCTTTATGTGATCGTCATCATTCTATCCAATCCACTAGGTCTATCCTATTTGGTCGTATCGGTCCCACCTTTTTATCCACTTGTCCTATCATCTTATCATCTTTTATCCATTGTTTGCATTTGGTCTTGTCGAACTACGTTGCCCCTGCGCTTTCACGTAGGCAAGGTCGATCATTTGATCCGCCCCCGGGGTTCCATCATCGATCTTCACTTTACTCTTCTATCATCTATCATTGGTCTTTCTCCTTTTGTCCATCCTATCTTTACCATCCATTAATGTCTTCATCTTGGTCAGTCATCCACATTTCATCGAACTACGAGGACTCTGTGCTTTTACGTACGCAAGGCTAATCTTTGATCGGCCCCCGAGCCCCTAGGTCCTTAGGGTGTGTCAGTCCCATGTCTTGTCTCCCTTGTGTCGTGTCATCAAGCTATGCCCTTATCTAGCCAGTTCTTTACAAATGAAATCCACTTGTATCATGAAATCCAATCGATTTTGAACATCCCGCGTCATAATGATCTTTTAGCTTCGTATCCATCATCGTCGGTCTCAACAAGATGCATCCTTCCTAACAGACCTCATCAATCCCATCTATCCCCCCTCGATCCTATGGCAAAGGACATTTGAAATTGATTACAATATTTTGATGCTTTTGGATTTTGTTTATCATTTGAGCTCCCTATCATCACTTGTCAAGACCGCCATAATCCATCATATTATGGTGTGTTTTGATTGGTCAACATAGGGGCATATCTTGATCTTTTTATGTCTATTTGTGTCTTCTTGGTTGTCCCACGTAGTACCCACCAAGATCCCTGAGGTCTTGTGTTATGCTGGGGCATCCTTTTGTGCTTGTGATTATCTCAATACCTGGCCCGACCAAGGTCTTTCTGCCCTTGGGGTGTTGGGATAGCCTTCTTGTTTGTTGTATTTATTTCATGCATTAGACACAATTACACCTTGGTTCCACATACC
>VDFB02243990.1:0-12574 GCA_007258455.2 Sequoia sempervirens | reverse complement strand
TGAGAAAGAGTTACAATTCAAGCAACACCACCCAAACCTGCAATCAAGTCACCCAATGACTACAGTATTGTGGAACAATTAAAGAAAACACCCACCTTAATCTCAATTTTAGAGTTGTTAAAACTATCACCTGCCGATAGGGAAATACTTGAAAAGGCATTGGAAACAATAGTCCCTGATGACCTCAACCCTAGTCAGTTCCAAGCTATGGTTGGTAAAATCACACAAAGTAATCACCTAATCTTTTCTAAGAAAGATCTACCCCAAAGAACATTCCATAACCAAGCCCTCTACATAGAGGTTGGTGTTCATAAAACCATGGTCAAACGGGTACTGATAGATCATGGTGCAGGTTTAAACATCTATACCTTAAAATTTGTCAAACAACTGGGGTATTCTGATGATGTGATTGAAAAAGGAAAAAGTATCACAATAAGGGCTTGCAATGATCTAGAAAGAAATTATGAAGGAACAGTCAGGTTACCAGTACAGATAGGGCCAACCCTAGCATAAACCACTTGTCAAGTACTGGATCTTGAGCTGCCATACAACCTCCTACTGGGATGACCTTGGATCCATGCCTTACAAGTAGTCCCTTCCACTTTTCATCAATGCCTAAAATTCCCCCATGAAGGAAAAGAGGTAACACTATATGTCAATCCTGAGCCTTTTCATTTCTATTCCAAGTTAGAGGAGAAATACAATAAAATCCAACGTGTTCCTAGCAATGACATAGCATTCCACTCCTTTTCTTATGTTGACCCTTCAACACTTCCATCCACCTCAACCAAGAACACCTCAAGTGACCAACCAAAAATGGAAGCCAAGATTCAGGTACTTGACAAGGGTAATGGGAATTACTTTTTCAACCAAGCATTCTGTATCGACATGCTTCCACCAACACCCAGAGTATATGGAGTTACAAAAGAGATCAAGATAATACAAATGATTGCCAAGCCCACTATTTTCACTAGGTGGGGAGACATGCAAGCTGAAGAAATATTTGAGGACTTTTTATCTATGACCTACAAGGACAAAGAAGAACTACAAAAGATGGAACCTAATTTTGACCCTACTACTAGAGGTTATCAATTAGTTTAACAGATGGGATATAATGGAAAAGGTGGCCTAGGGCTACATGAACAAGGCCGGTCAGAGCCTATTATATTAGAAAAGAAGAAGAAGAATATGGGTCTAGGTTATGAACCAAAGGATGTGGTTATTCCAAAAACTGGATGAACCTCTTGGAAGAAGCGAGAAAATTTTGCTAGCATCAAGGCACTAGATAGCTATCATACCTTAGACAATGATTTACCTGTTGAAGACTTATTTGATAACTTTAGAATTGATAGGTCCCCTCTCCAACATATTCAAACAATTCTCAACATCTACTACAATTCTGATACAAACTCTAATGAATACGAGTGGGATTCCCTTTCCTTCATCACTAGATATGATTCTCCCACTTCTAGCAATGATGACCTAGACACTTAGTGGGAAAGAGACACCTGAGCCATACTGAGCCTTTCATCCACTTCCATAGGCTTTGTAGATCAAGATGATAACCTTCCACTCTAGTACTTGCAACTCATAGATTGGGATCAACAACAACATGCACCTGTTCTAGATCAATTCTAAAACAATGAGGCAATTGTGGAGTTCATGGGACTTCAAACAGACATACCAGCAGGAGACCACAAGGAAGGGTTCATCATGGAATTGGAACATGAAGCATACTTTGGTGGAGAGATTGAATCTTTCAGTCGCAAAAATGAAAGAAAGAACATAAAATTACACCCCTAGAGAAAACCACTTAGTGGCTCTATTAGATCTTGAAAAGAGAAAAATAAAGGACACATCCGAAGGTGAAAACCTCTCAGAGGCACTTGAGGATGGAAGATTCAATCTCCCCATATCAAAATATGAGGAAAGATCAACACTGCTAGTAGAAGAAGTGGAACCCATAAATTTTGGCACAGTAGAAGACCCCAAGATAACCTACCATGCCGCATCACTAGACCCAGAAGAAAAGGACAATTTCATAGCTTTCATCAATGCCTGGAAGATAAATTTTGCATGGACCTATGCTGACATGCCTAGACTAGATCCAACATTAGTGGTACATCATCTAGTTGTAATGCCTAAAGCAAAGCCTATCAAGCAAAAAATCAGAAAAATGCATCCACATATAGCATTATTGGTAAAAGTAGAGCTAAAGAAATTACTAGATGTGGGTCTCATTAGACCCATCAATTATCCACAATGGATATCGAATCTAGTACTAGTGTCCAAACCTACTGGGGGCATAAGGATATGTAAAAAATTCAGAGACTTAAACAAAGCTTGTCCAAAGGATGACTTTCCATTGCTGAGTATCGACATGATTGTAGATCTAATAGCAGGGCATGAGATGCTATCCTTAATGGATGGTTTCTCTGGATACAACTAGGTAAAGATCTCTCCAGATGACAAACACAAAACAACATTTACTTGTGCTTGGAGAACATTTTGTTGGAATGTAATGCCCTTTGGTCTAAAGAATGCAGGAGTGACATATCAAAGAGCAATGACAACAATATTTCATGAAATGCTACACACAATCATGGAGGACTATGTGGATGGAATTCTAGCAAAATCAGTCAAAAGGGAAGACCACTTGACAAACCTAGCCAAGGTATTTGATCGTCTTGAACAGTACAACCTGAGACTCAATCCTAAGAAATTTGTATTTGGGGTAACATCTGAAAAGTTGTTGGGGTACATAGTATCAAGAAGAGGGATTGAATTAGATCTGACTAAAGTAAAAGCAATAATGGAAATGCCTCCGCCAAAGACACTAAAATTGTTAAGGAGCCAACAAGGGAAACTTCAATCCATCAGGCGATTTATCGCACAATTGGAAGAAAAGTGTCACCCTTTCACTCATCTCCTACATAAGGACATCACCTTCAAGTGGGATGGGAGATGTGACCAAGCATTCCAACAAGTCAAGGAGTACTCCTGTACTCATGCTTCCTATCCCAAAAAAGGAAATGATACTTTACGTGTCTACCACACAGGCAACACTAGGAGCTCTCTTGGCCCAGCTAGATGATAACAATAAAGAAAGGGAAGTCTATTATATTAGCATAACACTGGTGGGCTATGAACTAAACTACTCGCCCATTGAAAGAGCATGTCTCTCAGTCGTGTTTGCAACACAAAAGCTGAGACACTACATCCTGAACAGAAAGGTCAAGTTGATTTCTAAAATAGACCCACTCAAATACTTACTAGCAAAGGCAGCCCTAATAGGCCGAATTTCCAAATGGGTAATGATCCTAAGTGAGTTTCATATAGAATATGTAGATAGGAGAGCTATGAAAGTACAAATTATAGCAAACCAATTGGATGAAGCACCCTTAGATGATCATAAACCTCTCATAGTGGATTTTATAGATGAGAGTATATTGATGACATAACAGATAGACCAATGGACTTTATACTTTGATGGGTCCCATACTCAACATGGATCTAGAGTTGGCATTTTATTTCTCACACACCACAGGTTAGTATACCCAAGGCCTACAAGATTGCATTCCTATGCACAAACAACATCTCATAATATGAAGCTCTTATCATAGGGTTAAAAATGGCTATTGAATGGAGAATAAAAGAGCTGCAGGTCTTTGGAGACTCTTAGCTAGTGATTAGACAAGTCAACAATGAGTACCAAACAAAGGATGAAAAATTGTTGCCATATAAAAGGATGGTGGATAGCTTCAAGGAATACTTCGTCAGAATAACCTTTGAGAAAATCCCTCAAATCAATAACAGAGTTGTCGATGCAATGGCAACAATAGGCTCACTACTTGATATTCCACATAACGTGCCTAAGTATCAGTTCCTCATGGAACAATTGTTGGTACCAACATTCGACATCCCAAAATCAGAATTGGTATGTGTTGTTGTTGGTCCTAATTCCCCATGGTAGCAAGATACTTTTGACTACATTCAACATGGTACCATACCCATTGACTTAACGACCACTCAAAAGAAAACCTTTACCCATAGAACTTCCCATTTACCATCTTAGGAGATACCCTATACCGTCATAGTCTAGATGGTATGCTACTTCGATGCCTTGATGCAAAAGAAGCACAAAGAACCTTACAAGAGGTTCACAAAGGTATATTTGGATCCCACTCTGGCAGACTTAACTTAGTCCAGAAACTGCTCAAAATTGGATACTACTAGCCCTCCATGAAACAAGAATGCATACAATATTCTAGAAAGTGTCGACAATGTCAGCAACACAGTGACCTTGTTCATGCACCAACACAAGAATTAAGACCTATAACCACACCATGGCCTTTCTCACAATGGGGATTAGACTTGGTAGGCAAGATATCACCCGCTTCATCCAATGGGCACAAATTCATTATCATAGCAACAAAGTACTTCACTAAATGGATAGAGGCAATTCCATTGATCTATATCACCGACAAATAGATATCAAAATTCATTTTGAATTATCTCATCTACAGGTATGGAATTCCCCAAACAATAATAACAGATAATGGAACCCCATTAAAAAATTAGGATGTCCAAGAGCTTTGTTCCCAATTTTATATCCACCATCACTTTTCCACGCCCTATTACCCCCAAGGAAACGGTTGGGCTGAGGCATCTAACAAAACCATACTGAAAATAATCAAAAATATTGTTAATGAAGCCGGTTGTGATTGGCATTTGCAGCTAAACCTAGCCTTATGGGCCTACCAAACCAACATTCGCACACCTACTAGTGCCACACCATTTTCCTTGGTCTATGGATCAGAGGCCGTCTTACCCATCGAGGTAAAAATCCCTTCATTGCGAGTTTCATTAAAAAACATGGTTAGTAATGAAGAATACAGGGTATCCAGGTTAAATGTATTAGAACTCCTAGATGAAAGAAATTTGAGCATGTTAAACCATCTGCAGGTTTATCATAATCAGCTCAAGTGAAACTATGACAAAAGGATCAAGGATAGGAACTTTCAAGTTGGTGAATTAGTCCTCAAAGAGAATCAAAAATTACAACTCAATCAAGATGGAAAAGGAAAATTTGAACCCAATTGGTTAGGCCTGTTTGTCATCACAACAAGCTATGGCTCTGGGGAATATCAGTTAGCTACTCCTGAAGGAGAACCTTTAGCGAAATCACTGAACAACCGCCACCTCAAGAAGTTCTACACATGAAGCATGTTAGAATACCCCAAGAAAAAGGGTAAAATTCCAAAAAAATAGAAAAAAGGATGAAAAAATACAAAAAAATTAAAAAGAAAAAAAATAGTAAAGAGAAATAAAATGTTCTTTGAGTGAAAACCACTTTGTGGCACTCTTAGAACAGGTACCATAGTGAAAACCTGGAAAACATGCACTATGTTTGAATAAACTTGCATCATTACCTATTCATACTATCCACAACATCCACCCATTCATTTCAAAACAAGGTATCCAACCATGGCTTGTCACTGATTAAGGAAAGTCATCTTGTCCACAATTGGGGGAAATTTCAAAAAGTTGGTCATGGATTAGGTCTTTGAGTATCCTATCATTGTCATGGAAAACATCAAAAATCCAAAAACATTCAAAACAACAAAAAATACAAAAAAACATTTGAAAAAAATAAAAAACAAAACATCGTTGGGTTATTCCTTTACTCAAACAATCTAAGATATCAACATTTTTTGGAACCTCACAGCTAGTTCAAGTAGATTTCCCGCAACATATCCTCTAGACACAAAAGTGGAATATTAATCCATATTATCAATGTTGTTTACCCAAAAATAGTTTATGCTTTCATTCAAATGGTCGAACTACGTGGTCTCTGCATGTACAACGTAGGAAAGGCTCATTAGCCCCCAAGACCCTAGGTCAGTCCCCTTAGGTTTCCAACATGCTTTATTTCAACTTAGTCAAAAACACAAAATCCAAAAACAGTCAAAAGATACAAAATCCAAAAACATTCATAAAATAGAAAAGGTCAAAAACACTCAAACCAAGCAAACTACGAGCCTCAATGTGTACAACATAGGCAAGGCTTATCTTTGATGAGCCCTCGAGGCCCTAGGTTAGTCCTCCAAAAATGTCAAAAACAACATCATAAAACTTAGAAAAAAAAAAGACCCATGTTCGCCATCACAATTCACAATAAGAATAATAAACATATCACTCACCCTTTGACAAAATAGACAAAACAAACAAAGCAAGCAACAACAATTGAAACCTTCAAGGAAAAAGTCGCGGAAGAATTTGATCGCAAAATTGAACTAAAACAAAGCCAAGTATCAAAAACATATCTTTTTGACAAGACTCAACAACATCATGAGATATGTCTTAATGGATTTGTTCCTATGATAGACATGATCAACATCGGATAATAGACCCACCCCAAACAGATATGTCAAGTGATATAATGGCATTGTTTTATCTTTTTGTTATCTTATTTTTTGTGATTTACATTATTGACTCATTCCCAGGATCTCTCAAGGATGTCCATAAGGATTTAGAGAAGAAGGAATGGGGGAAATTGAGCATCATTTCGATTTGTTGTTTGTGGATGAATAGCATTTACACTTCCGCAGAATAATTTATTTGTTTGTGTGTAGGAAGTCATCTTTGAGAAATACTTTCATGTAGCGGTGACATGTTGGGTTCTTATATCTCTTATTATTCTTGGTCAACATGCTTTTAAAAACTTCTCACCCTTACCTCTACTTGGGGTTTTAGGTAATATGCATTTATGAGTTGGGAATACTCCCTTGTAGAGTCAAAGTCCATACAATAAATACAAAGTCACCTTGGTCATTAATACCTGTGTGCATCGTATTTATTCGCTATATCAAAAAGGATTGTTCAAACTACAAAGTCTCTAAAGCAAAGTGAAAAGCAGTTATTCAACTACTTAACAAACATCATTTCTATCTACCGTCAATTTATTCTAGAATTAACATCTTCGCTTCTATCTATCATCAATATTTCTTCTAAATTAACATCATATTTCTATCTATCATCATTATTTCTTCTAATTAACATCACATTTCTATCTATCATCAAAATTTCTTCTAATTAACATCATTTTTCTATCAAATCATCAACATTTATTCTAACTAAAACCTACATAGCAATATCATTAGTACCATTCTACATCCACAATATCGACAACATACATTATGATGATATTAAATCAATAAAAACATCATGTATGGGGCATTCATTCATATCATCATATAAACGTACATATTCATATCAACATCATATAAACATACATCATCATATATCATATCACATGAGCATAAAACGAGAATGAATCGAAGAAGGTATATATCATATATATCATCATGAAAAAGGAGAGTACATCAATGTGATAAGATATACAAAATCATAATATCTATACGAGGACTCGATTGGGCCGATGAGTATAGGCATACAAAATACATGTCTACAAAATGCCTCTGAACAATGAACAACATAAAGATCAAGTACCAAAGTAAGACCCCAATGGGAAAAGATGAAACCCTAACCAAAATGATCTGGCTATTTCACAAACTGATCACCTCCACCACCAACTGCACCATCACTTCCCATAGAACTAGGCTCTCCAAACTATGGACGCCGAGCACCCCTGGGAACAACAACCTCATATAAAGTTTGATAGTAGGTAGACCTCTACAAATAATGATCACATTTTTCCCTGAGAGTATCTCTCCCTGTGGTCAACAACTGTACAAAAGCCTCTCTGACATGTCGTTGACCACTCTCGATATCCCCTCGGTCTTACGGATGTCTATCGAGCCTCTGTAGCATGTCATCAACCACTCTGGCTATCTTGCTTAGTGGTAAGGATTTCTATCTGAGCCTCTACAACATGTGGTCGACCACTCTTGCTATCTCGCTCGGTCCTCAAAATATCTATCTGAGCCTCTGTAGCCTGTTGTCTCGCTATCTCTGCATCTTTGGCAGTGTTCATTTGAGCTAATAGTATGTCTCCATCCCTAGTTGGTGGAGAAGGATCTAGAACTCACCTACGACCCTGTACCTAAGGTGGCTACTCATCCTGATCACCATGCGCTCTATCACAATGAGCTCTACCCCAAGCTCTATCCAACTACTCTACAAGGACCTAAATACGCTATTGCTCCCCACGACGACCTATAATACTTGATCTACTTGAAGTGGGAGTACCCTGGGAACAATAAGTCTTAGAGGCCTACGACGAGACCACAATTCATCATAGTCATCAGAGGTACTTGGATCTGCAGGACCAACCAACCAACCCTAATCAACTAGGGAAAGTTCTCTGAACTCAACAATAGCAATACCTATATCGGGCTGAATACCCCATACACGAACCTCCCGTGTCATCTAACCAAAATGAGCCTCATAAGTATCAAGAACTCGACCCTATCTCTCCCCAAACTAACGACATACTTAGTCTGGTAGATAACGCTCTAGCACAATATCAAAACGACCAAGTAAACAACGTGTCTGTCAAAAATAGACAAGGTGATCTGCATCCTCTGGCCAAGCATCACACCCCAAATATGATCTCCACACAAAACCAGGAATATCATTAAAAAATTGATGCTAGTAAGGAAGATCTCCAGGCAAGGTGTAGTGCACAAAATCCTCATAATGATATGAGTATGGATCATTAGGGTGATGATCTTGTATCCCATCTGGCCAAGTAACTACAATGTGCTCCCATGCCCACACATGCAAAAGTGAGACACTTGCGGAAATAGATCTCCCACCCTGATATACGACCCCGTGCATATCTTTGTACAAGTGAGTGAGAAGACATGGACCCCAAGCATATCTCGTACCCTACTCAAGCATATTATCAATGCACACACCCCAACCTATGGGAAACTGTCGACCTCGGCTATCAGGAACAACAATTCCTGAAATCAAACCACATAGAACAAGTGAGATAGGATCTGCATTGTCAGAAAAATTAGACAAATCAATCTTTGACTGATGTACCATCAAGTGTCGAGCACCTAAAACACATTGCATAGCAGGGATACCATGATGAATATGATACGCAACCAAATCCCCATGGATAGGAATATGAAGTATCCTCCATACATCCTCAAGGGTGATAGTCGCCTCTCCTGTAGGTAGATGAAACAAGGATGTTCTGAATGCCATCGTTCCACCAATGCGGTCATCATGGTAGTATGAGTCCTGATAGGAGGCATATAAAAAATGTGCAGCAGTCCCATAGCATCAAGAAAGTCCCACTCTAACACACCAAAATGGGAAATGGGATCAAACAAATGTCGTGGACATCTCTCCCTAGGTTGTAGTACGCTAAGGCCAACCTACAATCGTTTTAAAACTATAATGCTAGGGTTTCAATCTAAACAAATGGGAGACACAATATAACACAAAAAATGATGAAAAACGACATTTAGGATGACAAACGAACACATGCTAGGGTTCCAAGCAAAAGTTAAAGTCAAATGAAGCAGAAGGAGTCAAAAAAGAAAAGTTTTTGAGCAAATGCACAAAAAACACAAAACAAAAGCGAGCTTTTTAGGCAAAGGCGAGCTTTTCAAGAAAATGCTCAGAAACAAAGGTGAGGAAATATGAAAAAGGCAAGGGAATATAGCAAAGGAAAACTTCCAGGGCCTCAAACAGTCAAAGATAAGATTTTAGAGCAAAGGGGAGCTTTTGTGTCAAATGCTCAAAAAATAAAGACAAGGATCTTGAGCAAAGGTGAGGAAACATGTCAAAGGCATGGATCTTGGGCAAAGGCATGGATTCTTAGAATTCAAAGGCGTGGAAATTGAGGCAAAGGCGTGGAAAACAAGAAACTTCACTTTTTACCTAGAAAACTTTGTAAACGCAAAACGAGAACGAAATGAGACGAAAGCGAAAAAGTGAGAAGGTACATACCGGGCCACCAATGTCTAAAGGTCGTCCAACCTCTCAAACGAGCTCAGAACAATGTGAGACAACATCAAAACGTGGCATTTCTCTTCAAAAACTAACAGAATGAGAGAACCAGAGACAATGATTAGCTATAGAGTTAAAACACAAATGAGCTATCTACAAGACAAATTGCCTATATAAGCCACAAGAAAACCTTGATTTCTATGTAGGGAAACTTCCTACTTTCAAAATAATAGAAGCCTCAAAGAAACATCGTAACAAGAAACGAAGTAACTATACACCCAATTTATGACCTAAATACACTATAATGAAAATAAATAGAAGTCGGTGAGCTTGGACCTCAAACTTGATATATTTTCGGGTCAACCTTCGAGGGACACAAATATAGAGTCTTTACCATCATTCCATGAAATAAAATAAAGTAGTGGGCATACAATTTTTTTCGAACAAAAATCTTTGAAACAAAAGAAACCAATACTCTTTGTATCAAAAGAGGGCAAAATGTAGACATGTAAATTGACTTCATAATAATTTCTACAACAACTAAAATGTCTCGTAATCGTGTCTCAAAATGACTTGGAAACAACTTTTGAATCAACACATAACGTCTTCCCGTGGTCGACCCCAAAATGACTTGGAACAACTCCGAATCAACCTCAAAATGTCCTTTAATGCACCCTGCATGACCTTCGTAATCATTCTAAATCAACCTGTAATGTCTCAAAACGACCCCAAAATGACTTGGAACAACTTGAATCAACTCGTAACATCTTAAACAACCTTTGAAATGACCTATACAACTCGAATTGGACCTAAAATGTCTCTAACAACCCCAAAATGACTCAAACAACTTTGAATCAACCTAAACATCTTGGAATGACCGAAGCAAACCCCGAAACAACCTCGAATCAACTGTAATATCTCAAGTAACTTGGAACATTCAAAACAACTCTCAAAACAACTTAATCATCTTGGAATCATCCCACGACATCTCATAATGCATCAAATGACATCGAATGACATTCAAAACCCTATTTCCTCTATTAATCAAATGATACAATGTTATTTGATTAATTCACATTTCATCATTTCAACCAATTAAATAAATTAAATTTATTTAATAAAGTCCTAACCTTATCTTATTTCATCCTAATTAGTCAAATGACACCAATTATTTGATTACGTCACTAATTTACCTTATTCCTCAAAATTAATTGAATTATTAAATCATTATAATTTAATTCACACTTCCCTCCAAAATTTGAATAATTGAATCAAATTAAATCAAACTATTCAAATTAGAAAAAATAAAAATCAAAGTCAAAATGGAATTAATTAATTAATTAATTAATTAATATTCCTCACCCACTTTTTGATTGAGAAAATCATGGATTGCTAACTAAGCAATCTGATTTTGCTAACTCAACCATCTAATTCCTAGCTCAACCCTAACTGATCAATCAATTGCTAACTAAGCAATCAAAATCCTAACTAGCCAATCTATTCTTCAATCACCTTAATTGTGCAATCAACTTTGCACAATCTCCTCATGTCTAAATCCTCTCAACTCATTTTGACCGTTGATCTGGATATTCTCCAACGCGATCTTGACGTCAATTCAAAATTGCCTTTTCTATATAACAAGCCTTTCTCTTCACAAATGAAAATCAAAATTTCAACTTACCTTATGCAATTAAGTGCTATCAAGATCACCATTGATAGAGCTTCATCATTTCTTCAAGAACAAGTATCAATCATCAAGCTTTTGCGTACAAGTAATGGAGGCTTTGCAGTGATACGAACAATCCAACATCATGAAAATAAACTCCAACATGGGATGGTAATCTTTTCTTGTGTTATTTGAATTGGTTTGAATATCTTAGGATCTTAATTTCATTCAAATAAGCTTAGATTTGCACATTTCATGAGTGATGGAATATGATAGATTAAGTTTTTTGAATTAGATTAGTTTCTAATTTCAATCCTGCATTTTATCTTGTTTTTTGCATATTTCCCGATGGATTCCTTCCCCCCCACACACATTCATACTTGCAACACTCCTTACAGTAGAATACACAAAAGAAATGTGGTCTCATTGGAATGCCATGATTGCAGATCTACACAAAATGGATTTATAATATTATATTAATACACAATCTAATAATATATATAATATTGATATATAATATCTTATAATTTATTATTTTATATAATATTAACAAATACACACACACACACATGCACACACACACACACCCATGATTGGTAAGAACATATTTTTAGTTTGGCTCTTATCAAGTGAGGTCACAAATGGAGAAGACCTCATCCCCAACAAAGCATTAACGCCAAAACAGTCTTAATGATAATATTACTTAATATAATATTACTAGCACTTGCACCTAAAGGAGGTGCAAGGATTACACCGATAGAAAACTATATGTATGAAAATATGTTAGAGAGTAGTGTTTGTGCATGGGCGTGTATGGATGTCATGTGGTGCAAATTTCAGTTGCATGTGGATCAATTAAACAATTAATAATAAGTGGTAAAGAATGGAATGAAAAAAACTTAGACAAATCTAGATTTTTTCCTTAAAGAAATTAAGTATTATTTGATTTTGAAATATTTGCATTTAAAAAATAAAGCA
>VDFB02243987.1:0-24250 GCA_007258455.2 Sequoia sempervirens | reverse complement strand
GGTTTGTATTTAGAGAGATTAATAGTATGGTCCATTATACGGTTTTATAGGTTTGATTCCTTGAGAATATCACATGTACCAAGCCTATCAGATACCATTGTACTATAGTTGTGGGCTATCCAAAAGCATTTGGCTATCCTTTTAGGTCTTCACTTCTTCACTTTGGGCTCTATGAAATCTAGGAGGGTAATCCTAAATAATGTGTTAGTAGATACTAGCATGTATAAGTATCAAACAAAAAAATAAACAGATAATTCTCCTTAAATGTTTAATAGACACAATATCTTGAAGATTTTGCTAACATTCATGGCAGTGATTAACATAAATAGAGAAAATATAATTCATTAATATTCACATACACCTAGAAAGAGCTTTGTAAGTAAGTTGATTATATTTTGTGATCAGTAGTTGAATTGGTCACCACAATTGGAGTATGATTACTTTGCTAAACTAGTTCCATATTCTTGGAATGTAGTAAAACTAGGTACACATATGATTAGATAACAATCTTGCATTTAACAATACCCAAAGCCTTGAAAATATTGCATTGCAATATTCCCACTAGCCATTTCCACAATTTTCTTCTTTCTAGCATCCTCACACAAGATTTATTTCAAACCCATTGTTATGTTCAAACATTCACACACATTCATTGAATGGATAAGCAAGAATAAAACAACACATCTATTAGAAACCAATAGAGACAAATAAGATAACCATTGATTATATTATTCATAGTCTATATAACTTGTAAAAAGGAGAGTAACATATAGAAACTTTATACTATTTTGTTGTATGTATTGCAATTATTGTCATTATCAAAACCATATACATATCAAATGAATTTTTCCCTAGAACATATTACTAGAAATTTTAGTATATATTTTGTTTCTATGTATAACCCTTTCAAAGAGAAATACTCACTAACCTTCTCATGTAACCAGCCTTGATATCCCTTTTATAAGACAAAGGAGCAATGAGCATCAGGTTCAATTACACTTACATTTAACTTTCATTCCAAAATGAATTTCACCAGAAAGTGAGACTATTCCCCAATCATTTGCAAGCAATCATGTGTAGGATAGGGGAGAGACAAACAAAACTCCAAAAACCATTAGTCAGAGCAAACCCACCATTCTTCAAAAAGTGTTGTTGTCACAGCATCAAAAACATGTAAGTTCATACTGACTTGAGAAATGTCACCATCAACATTGAAGGAATAAATAAACAAAGACTCATATCACAACACACCAACCAAAGAAAGAAAGTTAACACAAAGGGCGAAAAACTAAGCACTAGATTAGAGACCTCAATGGGAGAATAATGATGTCTCATGTAATCCCTATGATACTTATTCCTTCTTACAACTTCCCTCTCAAGACTCTCAATTTTCTTCCCCTTTCCTTTGGCCAATTCCTCTAAGATAATTCAGCCTCTCAGGTGATAAGTGCACTTGAGAACAGCTCGTGTAGAATTCTTGACAACTCTTGCTTTCTTCTTTGGAGTCATAGTGATTTCAAATGTCCTATTTACTTTGGGGAGAAACATCCTAAGACTCAAGAGGGTTGAGTCTCTTATAAGTGTGGACTAAGCTAATGTTCACAATTACCTTACCCATTTTTTTACTTAACAACTTATCAAATTTTCTCAAAACAAAGACACCACCCAACTCAGAAATAAAAAGCTCAAATTCACACTTACTTCTAGACTCTTAATTATCATAAATAATCAAATGGTGAGAATAATCAAGCAAGTGATATTCATTAAATATAACATATGGTTTGTGTGTGCATTAATTTTCTAGGAAAGCTTTTGCAAGAGCACTGGTAATCAATTACCCTAATTTTGAGTCTCAATCGTCAATCATACTTTGAAGTGAATCAATGGTCAACCAATCAGGATGATTAATTATAAAAAAATTAAATGCATGCAATTGATACTTGTCCCTAATCAAGAAACTCAAGTGAGATAAGAATCCACTTAGTTTGCATATTAATCACATTCTTAGAGTTTAACCAAGCCTGTCATGTCACAATTACCCTCTTGCTCATGGGAATTAATTCACTTGTAATTCATCATCGCAAGATAGTGAGGAGTGATCATGATTTATCATCAAAATATTAGCATGTACCTTGCCTTACTTAAATTTCACCTTCCCATGTGTACTAGCTCCTAAAAAATTTGATGGCCACAAAAATGTTTCCAAATTTCACATGTGTTCCCAAGAATCAATTCTAATTTAGCATTGTTTTTATCTTAGAATGGTCTCAGCCAATATCCCTAGTAGCATCTATCTTTACTAAAAACCTTCTAAGTCCTTTAACATATTATGTGTGGAATTTTCTCGCTTTCCCACTGAAGAGTATGGGACACAAGTAGGCCCCTTAGGGGATGGTGAGGGGTGGTGATGTTTTACCCAAGTCACCTGCCATTCACTGTCAATAACCTTTTCATATGAAACAATCATCATCTTTAGAGCTTGGTGGGTCCCAAGAAAAGTGGCAAGTGTCACTTATCCTGCTAGCCTATGTAACTATCTCTAATTAATGCATAAGACATATAAGCACATAGGAAATAGTCTTGATGAGAACATGTGTTGCAGTGTCCATCATTGATCCTTCTAAAATTAATGTCCACTAGCCTTTTTGGAAGCACTGGTCACAATGTCAGACATAACACATGGCCATCACTCACTAGCCCATGTGTTTTAAAATAATATGAAATGAACCAACACTAGCATGCGAGTAGTGGTCAAGATGTGGCCGTGTCGCTCAATAACTATCATAGATCCTCTTTTAATGGTGCTAGCTATCTTTACCAAGGAGACTGGGCCCACCAATACACCATACACATGGTGTAAGCCTGTCAGCCCGTGTGAATAAAATAAGAAGAAATAAATCAGCACAGGCACATGAGGAATGGTGGTGATCATGTTGCAAGTTGTGACCCTGGTATTGTATTCCAACACAATGCTTGGGCTTCATGACATGGTTTAACCAACTACTGTGGATCTTGATCTTATATAAATCTAGTAGTTGTATCGGGCATTAATAGGTCAATCTTTTGGTGTAAAAAACAATCATCTTTGCAAAGATTGGTATTAGAGCTAAGGTCACCCTTGGTCTCCTCTTCCTGTGGTAGGCGTAGTCCAGTGTAGCGCTTGGTCTTCATGACATGGTTTAACCACCTCTTGTGGATCCTGATCTTGTATAACTCTAGCGGTCATATCGACCATTAATAGGTTGATCTTTTGGTGCAACAGTAGTCATATTTGTGATAGATCAACCCCTAACAATCAAATGACCAACATGAAATCTTAATTCTACACATGTCACAAATTTTAACTTAAAAAATGGGGAACACCTCTAGGACAATGGGAATTTGACCCATAAGAATGAAGGCTAAGGATTTAAGTCATTAAAATCAAGCCTTCACCATAGGAAAATTTAAATGATGAAAACGACTAAGGCAATTAAAAAACCTAAAATCAAGGGTTCAGTGAGCACAATAGTTTCAATGGTATAAGAGGTAACTTAGACAACCAGAGACTGAGAATATTAAGTCAATGCAAAAGTAAAAAAGCTAAGATTTTTTGTACTCATAGGTAAATTTGAAATTTTTTGACAACATAAAACCATAAAACATTGATAAGGAACACAAACCTAAGAAAAAAATGAGGGTCCAAGCCAAATGATGCACAATTTTAAAATGGAACCAACAATTATTTTGAGGGGTTCCATCACTTTGGTCAAACCCCTTGTTGGTAATTAAACCTTGAAATCAAAACCAATATATATGGAGAATGATGAATGAACAAAAGAAAATGTTGCAACTCACCAAAACCTAGCAATAAGGTGTTACAAATATGCTTGAAATGGCTACAATGGATGTGGTTCTTGACTCTTTCTTGAATGATGTTGATCTTGGATGAAACAATTGTTTGAATCATAAACCCTACATCATAATTGTTATCACAATAACAAACATGATGGATGAAATATTTGACATGATGATTGACACTTGAATGCTACTCTAAAAATCTTGAAAATCTACCCTTCAATGCTCTTGAATTCTCTTGTAAATGCTCAATTCTGCTGTGAACTCTCTTGAATGTTAGGTATGAGTATGAGTGAAATAACCTTGTGTTTATACTTAATTATGCAAGAATTCTCAAAATTACAACACTACAAGTCAACATCAGATCTAGGAGAATAAAATCTTGCCAAAATTTTGAATTAAATTTTATTTTAGGCCACATGGGACTGATTCACCCAAGGTGGTGAATGAGTCCCATTAGACATAATGTATGGGACCAAAAAACCAAAAGTTCTTATAAATGTGTGAAAACCGGTTTGGGGCCAAAAGATCCAGTCGGACCCATTCGTCCAAGGTGGTGAATGAGTCCTACATCACTAAATTTGGGCCACACAAGCTAGAAACAGCTGAATTATGATTGATTAATGATTGGTATCAGGACTATCATAAAAAATATGCAATCAATGAGGCTTGTGGATGAATAATAGGGCCAATTAAGGCATAAGAAATCCAAATCATTAATGAAAATCCTAAAGGAATATGAAAGTGTGTTACAACACTTTACAACACTCCAAATAAGGTAATATTAAGGTTTATTTTGATAAAACCCTAGAAAAGTGTGAAAGTGAATTACAACACTTCATAATACTTTAACAAGGTACCATTGAAATACATTAGTTCACAAGGGCCCAAGAATTAATGTGAATGTTTCATCCATGTTGCAACACTAAATCAAGGAAACATTAAGCCAAAATCACAAGGAGGGCCCAAAAAAGCCACAAAAAGTAGAAGAGTTACTTTTTTAGTGACTCCATGTAGTCCCCACTTTAGTGAGAGGATGAGCTTGCTTCAAACTCACACTAAAGTATACCAACACACATCAAGAGGGGTCCATGTGTATGAATTCCAATAATATGAGATGATGATCAAGAGGGGTGATCAAGCCCCCAAGATAAAGATCCCATGATGAACCAATATAGGCACAAAAGAAGACACATGAGAATGATATAAAGAACAATAACAAGGTAAAAGCATGCATTGTCAAAGATGAAAAGATAAAAGAGTCATATCAAGCCTCGACCATTTGTCCATCATGATGTGGATCAAATCTTGGTTGTTTTTTCGAAAGATGCATACTCACTTTGATGAGACAGAACTCCTGGCTATCCGTTGGGTGAGAAGTCCAAAAACATAAGAAATATACATTCATGGCTAGTATGCACTCATACAGACATGCAAGTGGCTATGGGGGAAGTCATGCCTCTATTAGGATTCCTTCTCAAACCATACCAAAGTTATAGCTCCTAATAAATTTAATAAGGCACCATGGAAAAAATTATTTTTGAACTTCATGAGACAAGAAAAACTTTGTATGCTTGGAGCTCATGAACAACTAAATGGATCCATAGGAATGCAAGATGTGTTCTACAAGGTGGTCATATAAATGAAAAATTCCAAATAGGAAATGTTCAAAGGATTCTTGCTTAGTTCATGTGAGGTCTTAACTTAGGGAATATCATGCCTAATGTCTCCAAGAGAGGACCAATCAAAGAATAGAAAATTTGCAACTTAGGGGATGTAGTGTGTCACATCAAGTCACTAAGAGGAATGTAATATGCTAAGAGATATTACACTCCTAAATTACATCACACCCAATGTCATCCACAAAGCAACAAATGCACCATGAACCAAAAAATGAAAAATGCAAAAGACTAATGCCAATGCATGCCCCTACTTTAAAGGAATTTCTAAACACCATATTGTGGGAAATTAATTTAAAGTAGAAAATGATAAATGAAAATAGAAAAGACATGAGAGCTAACCTGGAAAACACTATACCAAGTCATATGTTTCCAAGTAAAACTATGCCATGTAAAAGAAAGGACAAGAGAGGGGTTTCCCCCAAAATGAAAACACCAAATACATAAGGGATCTATTGATTTGGGGTTAGTATGTACATTGTTGCAATGTTCTTAGAGAGCTTAGAATTTTCATCATTCCCCAAATACATAGAACTATAAGAATGACACAAAGAGAGTGATAACAAAGAAAAACCTTTTAGTTCAACATGGAAGAGACATGAATGTCTTGATGCCTTGCGTCATCCCCAAAAGGAAGACACAAGACAAGTGAAAAAATGATAAAAAAAAGAAAAAGAAAATTCTTTTGGGTCAACATGGAAGAGACATGAATGTCTCAATTCCTTGTGGAATTCCCAAAAGGAAAACATATGATAAGTGCAAAAGAGATAAAAAGCGAAAAGATAAAAGTTTTACGACATGGAGAAGAATTAAGGTACAAATAGAGTAATTTCACAAAGAGAGAGAGAACATCAAACATAATGTCATGGGGGATCACATTACACACATGAAATCACACAAAAAGAAAATGAAAAAGAAAGAAATAATTCTAAAGACTAGTAAGGCACAAGCGAATCAACCTATAAGCAGGTCATCTACCTCCCAGTCTTAGTCTTTATAAGTGAGAGGTAGATAATGAACTGAAGGGACAATGGCAAATACATTAGTAGGACAAGGCTATCCAATTATTTCCCCCACTAAGTGCAAGAAAAGAATGAGCTAAGCTAGGTGATGGGAAAGGGTCATGTAATAGTGAGAATAGAATATTCTACAACTATTACACAATAATGGGTGGAGAAAAATTATGCTATACAATCACTCGATGGTAATCATTGCCATCGAAATGAAATTTTTTCAATACTAAGTTGAATTCATGACTAGAATCAATGCTATGTATAAGATTTTTGTGGTAATGTGAAAATTTTGCATCTTTAGGATATAGTATGAGTCTATTTTCTCTGGTGGTAATGTGATTAGTTCCTTGTTTAAAATTATTTGTAATTTTCTTTCACTTTCAGGTGGCGAACGAGGGGGTTGTAGGTTTTGTAATTTATAAGGTATTTTGCATTTACTTGATTCACCAACTTATCTAATTTAATGTGGAGGAGGAGGATCTAAGGTGAACCTATCATCCTTGTTATTGTTATGATCTATTGGTTGTTTGTTAGGAAGATGACATTCATATCAGGAGGAGAATCTAAGATCATTGTACCATCACTATGAAGCCTTAGATATTCTCTAGGAGGTCTCATGTGAGGGGGATCTTGATATCCTAACCCTTCTATGTTTTCAATGGTTGATATTTTCTCTAGGACTTGATGAATGTTATGTTCACTTGTTGTATCACATCCTTGTTTGCTCACGATTGTGTATCATTTTACATATGTTTCTTCTAGATTGATTGGAGTGTTTGTTACTTTGTTACCATAAAATTATTGGGTATTTTCTTGCTTAGAGGAACTAGGTTCACCTATTGTATGAAACTTAGGCTCAATTTTTGTTTTAGGATGTAAGTAGCCAAACATCTCAAGAGGTGGTATCATAGGGTGACTTGGTTGTGTCAATGATGGATAAAAGGATGTGTTAGCTTCAAGGTTGTTAAGAAAATCATTTAGGAACTTATTCATGTTGTCATCATTTTCTCTAATGATGTCAACATCATGAGGAGGACATGTGTTAGTAGTTGAAGGAGCATAAGTGAGTTTAATTTTGTTAGGATCATTTCCAAAAGTATAGCTTGACACATCCACTAAGGTGACATCCAAATCTTGCTAAAGCACATATCCATGATGCAAATTTTAGATTCTAAACTATTAAAAATGTGAAATGAAATGAAAGATATAATGCAAAACCTTATTTGAATGCAAACTAACACTAAATGACCTAGAAAAGTGAAGGAAATGCAACAAAAGACTATAAAACATGAAGTGTGCACCTGTGAATTTGAAGAAGATAGAATGGGGGTCAAATATTCTAGAAAATCCATCTTTATTGTTGACTAGGACTCATTTTCCAAGCTAGGTGAATCAATCCAGTTTCTAGGAAAATGTGCCTAAACAAAAATCTGCCAAAAGGGTATCTAGATCAAAAAAATCTTGAAAAATAACAAGAACTTGGACTCATTCACCAGAAGTGGAAAATCAGTCTAATTGGGCTTTTCTAAAGCTTCAAAATTTGATTATGCTCTTTTCTATTTACTATGTATTTCTTCATTGGTTTTTGGATCCAACTTTCCTATTTGCAATCTATAGGTGATCTTCAATGTTCTTCAAGGCTTGACGAAAACTTTGACAACATTGATTACTTAAAAAAAATTCTCCAATATTTCTCCTTATGAAATGTGCAACCTAGGCCTGCAAATCACACACAAAGGAGACGGAAAAATGTTGTGGGGTTAGTGAATAGGGGTTTTCCTAGGTCAAACCCCTTGTTAGTAATTAAACCTTGAAATGAAAACCAATATAAATGGAGAATGATGAATGAACAAAAGACAATGTTGCAACTCACTAAACCCTAGCAATAAGGTACTAAAAATATACTTGAAATGGATGCAATGAATGAGGTTTTTGACTCTTGCTTGAATGATGTTGATCTTGGATGAAACACTTCATTGAATCATAAACCCTACATTACAGTTATCAGCACAATAACAAACATGATGAATGAAATATTTGACATGATGATTGACACTTTAATGCTAGTCTAAAATTCTTGATAATCTTCCCTTGAATGCTCTTGTAAATTCTCAAATTATCTTGTGAACTCTCTTGAATGCTAGGTGTGAATATGAGTGAAAGAACCTTGTATTTATACTTAATTATGCAAGAATTCTCGAAGTTACAACACTACAAGCCGACATTAGATCTAGGAGAATACAATACTACCAAAATTTTGAATTAAAATTAATTTTGGGCCACATGGGACTCATTCAACCAAGGTGGCGAATGAGTCCCATCAGACATAATGTATGGGACCAAAAACCAAAAGTTCTTAGAAATGTGTGGAAACCAGTTCGGGGCCAAAAGATCCAAGTGGGACCCATTTTCCCAAGGTGGTGAATGAGTCCTAGACCACTAAGTTTAGGCCACACAAGCTAGAAAAACTTGAATTATGATTGGTTAATACTTGGTATTAGGATTATCCTCAAAAAGATTCAATAAATGAGGCTTGTGGATACAAAATAGGTCCAATTAAGGCATAAGAAAGCCCAATTATTAATGAAAAACCTAGAGAAATGTGAAATTCTATTACAACACTTGAAAACACTCCAAATAAGGAAATATTAAGGTTTATTTTGATTACAAAGATGTTTATTTTGATAAAACCCTAGAAAAGTGTGAAAGTTAATTACAACACTTCACAACACTTTAGCAAGGTACCATTGAAATCCATTAGTTCACAAGGGCCCAATACTTAATGTGAATGTGTCATCAATGTTCCAACACTAAATCAAGGCAACATTAAGCCAAAATCATAAGGAGGCCCAAACAATCCACAAAAAGTACATAAGGGTTACTTTTTTAGTGACTCTAAAAGTATCTATTCTGGGACATTTGAGTTGTTTTATAGTAATGTAATATCACAATAGTTCGCAAGTGTTGAGCTTGGCCATTTTAGTACAATTTATTTCAAATATGAATTTACTATAGTGTATTAAAATGCACACCCTTGCATTTTCTCACTTGTTTGGACCTACCTTGCTTTATTTATGCTTCTTTATGGCTTAGTTGGTCCTATTTTGCATTCAAAAGCCCTATGAATTACATTTTTTTTGGCTAATCTTTGTCCCCCAAAGGTCTTGGGACCCTGATTTTGAGATATCTTAATTGGGCCCCTTTTTGGTGTTTGTGCATCAATTTTTTAGGACTTAGGACTAAGATGCCACCTAGGGCGTCTTAGTCCTCCTTCAGCTTTTCTCAAGATTTAATTTCAAATTCTGGTGGGTTTTATCCTCCTTTATTTAATCAAATCATATGTTGGCTTGTTGTGATGTAATTTCGGGATATTAAGCATAAGTGAGAATAAATACAAGGTCCATTCATTCATTCTAATCCAAGTCTTTTGTGAGAGCATTCATAATATCAAATTGTGCTCACAAGAACATTCTAGAGTAGTGCTTCAAGAATTTGGAGTCATCATCAAGATTCAAGCATTATCAAAGAGATTTCTTGCATCATGTGTGTTGTTTTTCTAACATTTATGATATAGGGTTTTGATTCAAGCAAGAAATCCAAGTCCATATATTTGGTTCAAGATCCACATCTATTGTAACCATTGCACACAAGTTTATAGACTTTACAACAAGGGTTTGGTGAGTTGTAGCATTCCATGTTGTCCATTCACCATTTCCTTCATTATTATATTTTATTTCAAGGTTTAATTACCAACAAGGGGTTTGACCAAGGAAAACCTCCTTTCACTAACAAACAACAAGTTTTTCCCCTCTTGCATATTTGTGTTTGCAAATCTACATGTTGAATTCTTGAAAATCACTTGGAGTACAAAGTTGTAAAAGTTGTAAAGTTGCATTACAAAGTTGTCATTCTCACAAAAACTCACCTATAGGCCATATTTTTAAGATTTAGAACTTGAGATAAAAAAGGAAGCAAGTGAAAACCTTGGAGCTTAGGACCACATTCATATTTTTCAAAAATTTAGAAAGGGACTAATACACCATCTTAGGCGTCTTAGTCTCCCTAGGAATTATTTTTAGATATTTTCTAAGATTTTTTTCTAACATCTGAAGACTCTGCATTTGCCCCAAAAAATAGCAGTAGGACTTTAAATATGCCATCTTGGGTGTCTTTGTCCTCCCTAGCATATCTAAACAACTTTTTTGTATTTCTAGAATCCTCACAACATCTCTAGACTTCCCAAGTACACACATCCTATCTCCATGTTGCATATTTTCATCATAATTTGCATCTCTCATTTACCTTGCATAACTAGGTTTTTTAGGTTGTGTTAAATAGGTAGAGGAAATCTAAGAGAGGGATGAATTAGTTGTCTCAAAAATTCAAACTTAAAACTTTATCACTTATCAAATATTCAACCACACTATTTTGTTATTAAGTATGAGCATGAAACATAGATAACAGAAAGTAAATCAACACAATGAACACCAAATTTTTACATGGAAAACCTAATAAGGGAAAAACCATGGTGAGGGTTAACTCACAATATAAAGATTATAAAATAAATACAAAGGCTCGCTGCCAAGGTGATGCAGGAGAATCTAGTGGTGTAAGGGCAATCTTGCATCACCCAAAAATAGTTAAATTTCAAGTTTCTCAGTTTTTAGATATTTTTTATATTTTTGGATACCCTTTTCGTCATAATGAAATTCCCAATTTACGGTTTTTATTTTCTATTTCTCCGGAAAGATATTTTGTAGTTTTAGTTTCCCAGATTTTGCACCCAAAAATCTTTAAGTTAGATTTGAGGCACTTAGAATTCCCGGATCAGCCCTAAAAACTTGCCAAAATTCGTAGCATATTTCAGGCATCGCTATTGACTTCGGGTGGATCTTTCCAACGGCTTTTCCAAACGGCCTGAATCCAGTCCCGTGATCAAAAGTTATGGCCCCTGAAGTCAAGGCGACTTTCTAGAAGATAAGCAATGTTAAAATGCTCTTTGAAATTCGAACTCTGCGTTGTAAATTTCGAAGGCTAAACCGCCTAAACTCAAATTTGAATTGCTGTTTGGCTCCAAACTAAAGGGGAGCTCTATTTATGGGCACGTTGCTAATATTTTTGGGTAAATTTTTGGGGACAAGCTCACATATTGCGAAAGGGTTATTCTGTAGCTTTCTGTAGCTTGCATGTGTTGTAGAACTTGTGGATTTGAGATCCTTTGCATGTAAGAAGCTCCATTTTCTGAATAATAAAATTATTATTCTATTATTCAGGGTTATTTTCTAAGTCTCCAGCCCACGCTCTCATCAAGTGGTATCGAGCGTTTTCTTTAGCGCAGACAGATTCTTCATCGATCATGAGGCAGCTTCACACTAGGACCATGGTCAGGGTCGGTCAAGAAAATTCCTCTAAAGAGTAGATGCTTGGTAGGTATGGTGGTGCTAGAGGTGGTCGAGGCAGAGGAATGTTGGTGGAAGATGCACCTAAGCCCTCCGTGACATTGACGTGGTTACAAGAGCAATTTGAGAAGAGGGTTAAACTCGAGGGAGGAAAGTGAGGATGAAGGAGAGGAAGAAGGTTCAAATACAAAAGAGGAAGAAGAAGCAATTGATCAAGACCAAATGTGGCTAATAAGGTCCATTTCAAAGATTGGGAAAAGACCCAGAGCTGAAGTCCCTAGTTATTCCGAAAGTCTGAACCTGGAAGAGTTGATCGATTGGATCAATGAGCTAGAAGAATATTTTGAGTATGAGGAAATAAAGGACCCAGACGTTAAGTCGGTGGAAAATGAAGTCAAGGCCATGCCGATTTGGTGGAAATATGTCTAGTTGGAAAGAAATCAAAGAGGAAAGAAAGATCACCTCGTGATGGGATCGCATGGTAGAGAAACTGGCTAGCTCATACCGCTGAACTAATGAAGTTGGATCTATTGAAGAAATTCGTAAGGGTTGAAGGCAAGAAAGAAGATCTATGAAAGAATATATTGAATATTTTCTACAAGATAATCATTAGAATGATCACATAGAGGGCCAATAAGGAGAAGGTAGCCCTGACATCTTAATGGGTTATGACCGAGAATTTAGGAGGAGCTGCTCAGTTTAATGACCCAACTATCGAGGATGTGTATTAGTTTGTTTCGAAGGTGGAAGAGAAGCAATAAAAGATTTTACGCAAGCAAAAGGACAAAAATTTAAAAGTGGAAGGGGTAGTGGAAGACCTTCAAGAAGCCGAAATGATAATGAAAAGAAAAGTGAAGATGTGGGTACCAGCCGAAGCCAAAGGAATGACAACTTCTACCGCCCTCGTAATCAAAACAGTGGTAATCAAAGAGGTAGAGGATGAGGGAGATCTGGACAAGGACCCAGAAGAGGTGATTTTAGAGGAACATGTTTCCAGTGTGGTGAAGAAGGACATTGAGCCTATGAATGTACACAACATCAAGGAAGGGTTGCACATGAAGATGAGGAGGCTTAATCTGAGCATTCAGATGATACTAAAAGGGGAGAAGCCCTAGTGGTTAGAAGAGCCCTGGTGACTAAAGAAAATGAACCAGAATGGAGGAAAAATTTGTTCTACACAAGGTGCAAGTGTGAAGACAACTATTGTGATGTCATTATTGACAGTGGGAGCACCAATAATCTAGTGTTAGAAGAGATGGTTATGAAGTTGAAGCCGAAGAGGTGCACCCGATCAGACGGATTGTTCGGCTAGAAAGACCACAAAGTTTTGGTCAATGAGCGCTCAGTAAAGTTCAAGATCAGGAGCTACCATGATGAGGTAATCTGTGATATCATCCCCATGGATGCATGTCACATGTTGTTGGGGAGGTCGTGGCAGTTCAATAGGCGAGCTATACATGATGGCCATGCAAACACTTATTCCTTGATAAAGGATGGGGTTCGTCACAAGTTGAAACCCCTGAAGGAGACTGAAGAAAAGGTATGCAGTAGTGGTAGAATTTGTTATGTAGATGGAAGAAAAAATTTAGAAGGTATGAAGCATGAACGGTGTTATGCATTGATTCCTAGAGTAAGGAGGATAGTGAGAAGGTTCCAAGAAGTTTATGTGGATGTTGATGAGTTTTAGGATATTGTTTCGAGAATGTACCTAAGGGTTTATCAATTAAGATCACCATCGATTGACTTGATTCTCTTGGAGCCAGCTTGCCAAATAAGGCAGCTCTATAGAATGACTCCAAGAGAATGAGGAGTTGGAATGCATGTAAGTTCAAGAGTTGTTGAGAAAGGTTTTGATACAAGAGAGTTTGAGTCCATGTGCAGTACCTACAGTACTAGCACCAAAAAAGGATGGGGAGTGGAGGATGTGTACAGATTCCTGAGCCATAAACAAGATAACAATCAAGTACAGATTTTTCCTACCAATGATGGATGATCTAATGGATTGTTTGAGTGGAGCTCAATACTTCACAAAGATTGATATGAAGAGTGGATATCACTAGATCCGGATTCGAGAGGGAGACGAATGGAAGACTGCCTTCAAGACCAAAGAGGGCCTGTACGAGTGGTTAGTCATGCCTTTTGGGCTAACCAATGCACCGAGCACATTCATGTGGCTCATGAACGAGGTACTAAAAGAATTTCTAGGAAGTTTTGTTACTGTGTATTTAGATGATATTTTGATTTTCAGTAACACGTTGGAATGAACACTCCTCCAATGTATATCTGCAGGTGCTACTATAGTTAAGAAAAGAGAACCGTTGATTAATCTAAGAAGCTTAGTTTTGTGAAGAGGGTTGGGTACCGGGGAAGCTCATCGTCTCACAGAAGGTCTCAAGATGGACCTGCAGAAGGTGAAGGCCGCCTACCCCAAGAACCGCCATTTGCGAGATATTTCCATGGTTTGGCTTGTTTCAAGTAGAAAGTTCATTAGAAACTTTAGGAGTATTTGTGGACCCCTGACTGAAACAATGAGAGGGGATAGAAAAGAATTCAAGTGGAGCACTGGAGCGGTAAAGAGTTTTGAACTGTTGAAGCAGAAGGTAATAGAGCAACTTGTTCTAGCCCTCCCAGATTTCAAATGCTGTTTTAGGTGATTGTGATACCGCTATTGTGCCATTGAGCAATGTTGAGCTGGCGAAGGTAAGCTTCCATTGCTTATTTCGAAAAAGTTAAATGATGTCACATAAGCATTCTCAGATAGGATCGTGAATTTATGCAATAGTTCGCCACTAAAGAGTCGGACATTCTTTGTTGTCGGGAAGGAATTTGTTCGACATAATCGATCATCAAGCCTCGCGCATCGAAAACAGTCAGGAAAATTAAATCGAGGCATATAAATGTAGTAGAGCGCAGAGTTATACCTTTGTTTTGAAACATAGGAGTGGGAATAAATAGGGTCGCCTAGGAGGGCTACTGATGAAAAAGATGCAGATTGAATTGGTTGGGTTCAATAAACTTAAGACACTATACTCAGAAAATCCTGATTTTGTAGAGGCTTGGAAAGCTTGCAAGGAACCTATTATAGTGGACAAGATAAGGCGGCTAGATTTCATAATCCAGGATGGCATGTTATTTCCAACAGGTATTCGGAGTGGAGTCTCACGAGAGATAACTTGATAAAGGAGAAGCATAGTGGAGGAAGGTGACATTTTGGTCGATAAGACCACGTAAGCATTATCGCTGAGCATTATTATTGGCCCCGCTTGTCACAGATGTGAAGAAGTTTGTATTAAATGTAGCTCTACGCTAAAGAAGTGAGTCGACACAAAAGTTTATCAGCCCTTACCCGGTAATTCAAAGAGGTCATGGGAGGATATATAGCGACCTTATTCCTTATTTGCTGGCTGACCACAACGAAATCATTCACCCTGTAAAATGGATAGGTTTTTAAAGACAGCACATTTCATTCCATGCCTGGCGACCCATGATGCAAAATTCACATTGTTGACTTGTTCTTCAAAGAGGTGGTAGAGCTGCCATGGTCTCACAAAAGAGCATTGCTTCAGATCATGACACCAAATCAGTACTTTTGTGAGGACCTTGTGGAAGAAGTTGAAGATAGAGTTGAAGTTCAATTCTGCACACCATCCACAAATAGATGGGCAGACAGAGGTTGTTAACAGGAGTTTGGGTAACCTACTGAGATGTTTTGTAGGAGATAAACCCAAGGGATGGGACTTGATCTTACCCCAGGCAGAATTTTCTTACAACAATTCTGTCAACAGAAGCACTGGTAGATCACCATTCCAGATTGTGTATGGAGGTAGCCCCAGAATAGCTCCAGAACTGAGGAAGATGGACTAGGAGAAGAAAATAAGTGCTGAAGCTAAAGACGGCACACACGCATGGGATATATGTATAACATTAACAAGATGAATGTAGTATGTAAGGGGCTGGCGCGGTGATTAGAAGAGGAGGAATAAGGAGTTTCTGGGATCAGCGAAGAAGTAATGGTCCACTTCGAGGAAAGAAATTTTCCCATGGGAACCTATAACAAATTGAAGATGAAGAAATTTGGTCCTCAGAAATTCTGAAGAAGCATTATCTGCGTGAATGCATATGAGAGAGCTCGATGGAATCAACATTTCCATGTTCAACATTTTAGATTTGATAGAGTAGCATGAAGGTGGTGCAAAGGAAGTACCAATGATGGAACAGTGTGGGATTCCAGCACCTACTTTAGAAAAGGAGGAGATTGAAGAAATCCTTGATAGTCATGTGGGAATGAGTACCGAACATGCAAGATGAAGAACATTCCGTGAAATGGAAAGGAAGGCATGTTGGAAGATTCATCTTGCCTATGAGGTCAATTCATTTCAGTTTTCCTCCACCATCCTGAGATGTGATGAGGTCACTTCTCAAATTACCCTGGGTGTCTGATGTAGGAGCATTTAGTGGTGTAAGAGGAATCTTGCATCACCCAAAAAAAGAGTTTCATTTCAATTTGGTAGTTTTTTAGATGTTTTTACATTTTGGATACCCTTTTCATAATGAAATTCCCAATTTATGGTTTTTATTTCTATTCCCCGGGTGGAAAGATATCGCAGCTTTAGCTTCCTGCATTTGCACCGAAAGTCTCTGTTAGATTTGAGGCAGTTAATTTCTTGGATTGGCCCCGAAACTTGCCAAAATTCAGTGAAGCGGAATTCATGGCTGTTATTGACTTCATCGACCTTCCAATCCATTCAAACAAATTATGAATCGTGAGTCCCATCAAAAGTTATGTATTCCTGAAGTTGGAGCACTTTAGAAGATACAAATTCAAATGCTCTTTGAAATTTGAACTCTTCATGTTGTAAATTCTTAGTGCCAAACCACCAAACTCAAATTTGAATGGTTTTTGGTTCCAAAACTAAAAGAGGAGCTCATCATGGGTGGGTTTCTACTTTGGGTAACTTTTTGGGACAAGCTCACATATTGTGAAATGGTGATTCCAGAAGCTAGGAATCTCTGTATGTTGTAGAACTTGGGGATTTGAGATCCTTTGCATGTAAGAAGCTCCATTTTCTAAATAATAAAATTATTCTCTTATTTGTGGGTTATTTTGTAAGTCTCGGGCTGCGCCCTCATCACAAGGGCTCACTGCCCAAAATAGGACTCACTATCCAAGTATAAAGGCTCATTATCTACAAAGGACTCATTGTCCAATAGGGAAGCTAACTACCTACAGATACAAAAGAGAAAAAATATTCACCACAATAATTAAAGCACATTTGCAAGATTACAAAAACCTTCAATTCACTGCTTACAACACACTAAAAACTTCTATCACAACTCACTCACACACACACACTCTCCTCTTATCATTTTGGCATACTTTCATCACTTTTCATCACACTCTCATACAATTCTTCACAACTCACCTTGCTTTTATACCATTCTCAACCTTAGAAAAATTTACCAAGGTCAACCACAATACACCATTTCATTAATTCAAATTAGGTCGACAACTCTAAATCCCCATGATGGAAAGGAATAAGAGTGGACCAATAAAAACATAAAAATAATATTCTTGAATCTTCTACATGCTTCCTCAATTAAATTTTATTCTTCAAATGAAGTGTAAATACTAGTCGACCAAACCTAATGAAAACAAAAATTATCAATGATACACATGTTTCCCAACAAGAATATGACACATGAATGATGCAACAGGCTTCATTATGCATGAGAATACATCTTAAAATCTTCCAAACACTTCCACAAAAAAAACAATAGGCTTCAATCATTGAATTCCTTTCACCAAACAATCTAGGCTATGCAGAAACACACAAAAATAATGAGACATGATTTCTAGATCACCAAACTCCAAATCTCTTTTCCAGAGCATAGGAAACACCTTCACAAGACATCTACCAAATCCTCAAAATAGTGGAGAATTGTGGAGCAAACATATTTCTCCCAGTCCATAGAACACTTACTCTATCAGTAAAACACAGAGTAGACCCATCAATCAGTCCAGGTAAATCAAGAATCTATGAATTCACTAGACTGATGCACCTTCATGTGCACCTAGTTAGGAGGGACAATGACCCCCAACCTCTCCCTAAGATGATCGAAAGTATCCTTTATAAGAGAATTAGTAAATATGTCTGCAATCTATTCCTTTGTAGTTACATACTCCAATCTAACCTCATTCTCGAGCCTTTTTCTCTTAGAAAATTATACTTGATAGATATGTGCTTCGTTCTTGAATGCATAATTGGGTTCTTCAAAAAATTTATTGCACTTGTATTATCATATAAAATAGAAATATGTTCATCACATACTACACCAATGTCTTTCAGAGTTTGCTTCATCCACAAAACTTGTGTACAGTAGGACATTGCCGCAATATATTCAACCTCTACAGTGGATAAAAAAATAAAGTCATTCTTTTTACTTAGCCATGAAACTATTCTTCCTCCAAGAAAGAAATCACCACCACTAGTACTTTTTTGATCATCTACACATCTATCTGAATCAGCATCTATATAAGCACTAAGGGTGAAATCATTACTCTTAGGGTACCATGGTCCATAATCCAATGTGCCTTTAAGATATCTAAATATTATTTCTATAGCCATAAGATGTGCTTCTCTAGGATCTACTTGAATTTTAGAAACTAAACACAATGCATGCATAATATCTGGTCTGGTAATAGTGAGATACAATAGTCCACCAATCATGGATTTGTATTTGCTTTGATCAGTCTTAGCAGATTCATCATTCTTGCTCAATTTACATCTAGGAGTACATACCGGTTTAGAATCCTCCATCCCATACTTTTTCAACAACTCTTTTACATACTTATATTGTGAAATAAGTATCCCTTTGTCAGTTTGACTCGCTTGTAGACCAAGAAAGAAAGAAATTCACCAATCATAGACATCTCAAATTCTTTCTGCATTTCTTCAACAAAATTTTTACACATACCTTCATTTCCTCCAAAAATGATATCATCAACATAAACAACTACAATTAGCATCTTATTACCTTTCACTTTGAAGTAGAGGTTGTTGTTAGTAGAACCTTTGTTGAATCCTTTCCTTTTTAGATATATGTCTAGTCTTCCATACCAAGGTTTGGGAGCTTGCTTCAATCCATACAAAGCTTTCTTCAATTTACAAACCATGTCCATTTTGTCAGATAGCTAAAACCCTTTAGGTTGCTCCATGTATACTTCTTCCTCCAACTCACCATTCAAAAAAGTTTACTTAACATCCATCTGATATACTTTGAAGTCCTTGTATGCAAAAAATTCCAAAAAACATTCTAATAGCTTCCATTCTAGCCGCAGGGGAAAATGTCTCCTCAAAATCTATAACTTCAACTTGTGAATATCCTTTGCATACCAATCTTTCTTTATTCCTTACTACTTCTCCATTTTCATTTAGTTTGTTTCTGAACACCCATTTTGATCCAATCACATTCTTATTCATAGATCTAGGGACTAGTTTCCATGTCTGATTCTTTTCTATCTACTGCAATTCCTCTTTCATCTTCACATGCTTCTTTTACAAATTTAGGTTCTATTTTAGAAAGTAAATAGAAATTTACCTGAGCTGCAACTCTGCTTCTTATCTTTACAACTTAACTCTTGTCTCCAATTATTTGATATTTTAGATGATTCTTCTATACATATTTAGGAGCCCTAGTAATAGGTTTTAGTTCATTTTATTCTTCTACTACTATTTTTTCTTCTTTTTCTTCTTCTTCCTTCTTGTTTTCTTTAGGTATATTTCCACAGATAGGATCATTAGGTTCAACTTCACTTATCTCAATGGGTCTGCATATGTCTTTATCAACTTTCACATTAGCACTTTCAATGATCTTCTTTAATCTTTTGTTAAATCATTTGTATTCCTTGCTAGTGGTAGAGTATCCAAGAAATATTCCTTCATCACATCTAGCATCAAAATTTACAAGATTTTCATCATCTCTTTTAATATAGAGTCTACTTCAAAATAACTTAAAATATTTCACAGTAGGAATCTTACCAGCCCATAACTCAAAAGGTGTCTTTGTGTTGTGTCTGATTTGAACTCTATTAAGAACATAAATAGTAGTATGTATCACTTCTCTCCAATATAGATCCAGTAGATTAGATTCTTTCATCATAGTTCTTGTAGCTTCATGTACTATCCTATTTTTCCTTTCAACCACTCCATTATCTTGAGGATTTTTTAGAGAAAAATATTATCTTTTTATGCCATGCATCTTATAGAATACATTAAATTCACCATCTCTATCTAATCTTAAACATTTGATTTTTAGATTTACTTCATTCTCCACTCTTGGTTTGAATACCTTAAACCTATCAAAGGCATGATTATTTTCTCTAAGAAAATCAACCCATGTCATTTGAGTGTAATCATCAATAAGCAACATGAAATATTTGTCACCATTCAAGCTTCCAGTCTTAGTTGGACCATAGAGATCAGTATGTACCAACTCCAGCATACCTAGTGTAGGAGTACCCAAGCTCATTAGGAGTCAGTTCAAGGGTCAGGAGGACCTATCCAGCATATCAAAACATCAACTATGACCTTTTGAAGCCTATAATGGCATTTGGAAAGGATAAATGTGATAATAGAATCAACTATCCTAAGGGTCCTGATAATGACCCTAGGACCAAAATGCAATATAAAGGGAACAATCATGTTCTAGGAGGTTAAATAGGTTTATAATGCTTTAATGGTGTTGAATAAGGTTGAACAATAATAATTTATTGGTTTTTAATGTTTCTAGTTAATAGGAATTAATACAATAGAGTTTGGAAATGTAAATTTTCAAAAATCCACTTTAGGTGGCAAAATGAGTTTTAGGTGTTTTAGAGGTAATTATGAATTGTAATCAATCGAAAATAGTTGGATCAGTTGGATAATGGTTCTATAACCCCAAAATAAATCATTTGTATAGAGTTTGATTAGTTTTTGGAAGGACTGTACGGACTGTTTTCTGGAAATAGTGAAAAAACATAGTTTTCTTGCATTTTATTGTGTTCTTTTGATGAATACTTGATTTTTATTGAAGTTATGTCTATTAGGATGATTTAGGAGTTTTTTTTACATGTTTTAACACCATTGAAGGCTCTGAAAGTAGTAATAATTAATTTCTTTGCATTTTATATTGACTGTCCTCAAGGAAACACAGACTTTGCACTAGTTTTGAGGGTTTTTCATGATGAATGATCCATTTCATGGGAATATATGACTGAGACCAATGAAATGGATCATAATTAACTTGTATCATATCATTCTAATAGCCTAAATTGTAGGAAAGAGGAATCAAGTGGTGTACACCAAGAAATTAGAGTGAAAAATGCTTGAAGATGGAGGCTAGGGTATAGCAGTAGAAGATATGCCTTAATGATGGTTATTTTTTTGAGTTGGGATAGTCTAAATATGTTTTCCTAATGGTTTAGATTCAATAAAAAAGTTCTAGAAGTGTGTGCAAAGCCAAGATCCAAGAAGCCCTAGTTTTGACGCATTTTATGGAGGGTTTTGTGATCAGGGATCCTAGAGGTGTCATATAAGGGTAGGACCTTGAAAATCCTTTGTTTTGAGACAATTTGAGACACTATTAAAATTTTCTTAATTAGGGGATAAATTTAGAGGGGGGTTTCTTTGTAAAAGTAGGCTAATTGAATAGCCTTAACCAGGGTAGGTGTATTGAAAGTATATGTTGGTACAAAAGAATCACTATTGGTTTTTGGATATGTTGTGTAGGCCCTAAAAGGGTATCTCAATCCATATTTTATTTGTTAAGTGTTTTGGAACGCTTGAGTGTAAAGTGGCTTAAACCAGGTTGCCTATGCTACAAGGGAGGACAAGCTATATGGTGGAATTTTGATAAGTTCTTTGAAACCCATTTTGAAATTGATCTGATGTTCATGTGTGAGTCATTTTGAGAAGTTATCCACCTCCCTCTACATCAATACCAATAGTAGAATATTATTTTCCTTTAAAGCTACATCTTGTATGCTTCCCTAGTTGACAACTTTTATAGATAGTGTTAGCAGGTCTTGTGATTCTAGGCAGTCCTCGAACTATTTCCTTTTCACTAATCTTGACTAAGTTATCAAATTTCACATCTCCCATTCTTTGGTTCCATAACCAACTTTCACTGATCTAAGATTCAAGACAATTACGATCAACTCCTTTCAGCTGATAGATGTTTCTGTGAGTTTTTCTTCCAGCAACAATCATATCTCCATTTCCATATCCTTTTTTGATTTCACAAGTATTGTTCTAAAATACAAGCTTAAATCCATTTCTACACATCTAACCAACACTCAAAATAGTATGCCTCAAACCCTTCACAAAATATACATCATCAGTACTATGTACTCCATCAAAACTAATTGAACCTTTACCACATATCTTAGCTCCTGAATCATCACTGAAAATGAATAAACCATCATCATATTTTTCAAGTTTAGTGAAATTACTCTTATCTTTGGTCATGTGGTTTGAACATCTACTATCAATTACTCAGTAGTCTGCATCCTGTCTTGCATGAAATGTGGTAATCAGAGTACCTTCCATCCTATTCTTTTTAACTTTCAGAGCTCTTTTGCTTACACACTTTCTTGGGTTAGTGGATACAAATTTATTTTCCAAAGTTAAGAATAAGTATTCACTATCATCAACCTTATTCTTAGATTCATCATCATAAATAACTACCTCTTCCTTAACATAGTATAGTTTCTTATACTTCTTATCTTATCTATCCTTATCCTTATAATCCTTGTTCTTTTTATGTGCAGCCCTATTCAGACATCTTGAAGCATAATGTCCAATATTACCACAACTAAAGCATTTAAAGGGCAACATACCTTTATACTTTTCGGTACCTTTCTTCAACTTCTTGGTGAAGTTAGCTTCCAACTCATCAACATCATAGCTATCTAGTTCCTCCTTAATCTTCATTTCCTTAAATGGTATTTCTATCTTTTCTTCTATCTTGTCATCTTTCCAAAAATTTCTTAATTCAAATGCTTGCAAGGTTTTGAACAAGTGTTCCAAGGTGTACTTATTAGGTTCATACATTTCTTCAATCACAGAGATCTTATTATTGTAGCAGTTTGGTAGAGTGATTAGGATCTTCTCTATTATGTCTTCATCTACTAGCTTTCCTCCTTGATTTCTAACCTCATTTTTAGTCTATTCAACCTTGTGAAAGAAACTTGTAAATTCTTCACCATCCTCCATTTTCAGGTTTACAAATCTATGATTTACCACCAGTATCTTTGTCAATTTAACTTTTTCATTCCCTTCATACATGTCTTCCAGCTTCTTCTAGACTTCATATGTAGTATCAAAGAATTAACCTTGATTCCCTCATTTTTAGATAAACTACTAAAAATATCATACTTTTCCCTCTCATTTTCTTCATAAGAAGATATCTCATCTATAGTATTAACACCACTAGATGGAAGTGTATACTTATTCTCAATAGCCTTTTAGGTCTTGAAACCAAGAGAGATAATATATCCTCTCATCTGTCCCTTCCAATCTTTGTAGTCGATTTCATCAAACATAGGGATCGACAACTTGTGTACCATTGGATCTTCCTTAAGAAATTAAGCTCTGCAACAAGGAAACTTAAGCTCTAATACCAATTACTAAATAGGTGCAGGACAACTGAGAGGGGGGGTGAATTAGTTGTCACAAAAATTCAAACATAAAAATTTATCACTTATCAAATCTTCAACCACACTATTCTATTATTAAATATGAGCATGAAACATAGATAACAAAAAGTAAATCAACACAATGAACACCAAATTTTTATGTGGAAAACCTAATAAGGGAAAAAACATGGTGAGGGTTAACTCACAATATAAAGATTATAAACTGAATACAAAGGCTCACTACCAAGGCATCACTACCCAAAAGAGGACTCAATTTCCAAGTACAAAGGCTCACTACCTACATATACAAAAGAGAACAAAAGATCCACCATAGCAATTAAATCCCATTCACTAGATCACAAAAACCTTCAATTCACTACTTACAACACACTAAAAACTGCTACCACAACTCACTCACACACACACATTTTTTCTCTTATAATTTGTGGCACACTTTCATCACTTTGCATCACACTGTCATACAATTCTTCAAAACTCGCCTTGATTTTATACTATTCTCAACTTGAGAAACATTTACCAAGGTCGGCCACAATAAACCATTTCATAAATTCAAATTAGGTCAGCAACTCTAAATTCTTGCGGTGGAAGGGAATAAGAGTGGACCAATAAAAATATAAAAATAAT
>VDFB02243985.1:103296-172933 GCA_007258455.2 Sequoia sempervirens | reverse complement strand
TTTATGTAGACTGATTTAGAGAATTTAGAGGTTTCTTCAGGCTCACCAGAGCATCCAGATTTAGAGATGGTGGTAATTTAATTTTATGATCGATTATAAATAAAATTGTCATTAAATTATTTTTTATTGTCTTACATCTAATTTCATCTTTCTCTTATGTACAGAGTGTTTCAAGTCATCCACATAGTCCGCATGGTGTGAAGAGGTCTCTTGATCATAGAGACAGTACATGACCTACAAACATGTGATTTTATATTTCTTGTAACTTATCATGTACTCTGTTGGACTTTATTTCATGTGTGCTTAATATATTGGTTTCATACACTTAATATGTTACATAAATTATGGACTTTATTATTGTTTGAAATTTTAATTTACGCATGTACATTTATGCATTTTATGTTCATAATGAAGACATTAATGTAAGACATTAATGTGAAATTTACTGAAGACTTCATAATTGTAGAATAATTTTAGGTTTAATCTTCTTTTCAATGAACAAGAAGATATTTTCCTTCTAATGTTATTAATTTTAATTTTATGAGAGAAAAATTTATGTGGATTTACCTTCTTATTTAGTTCTATAAATTGAATTTTACCTCATTGTTGGTGCACTTGGAATTCCTATACCTTGTGAATATCATGGATATCACCATTCTTTGTTATTTTATTCTTTAATTTTTCCTTAACTAAATTGACAAATAAAGCCATTGCTCTAAACTCTTAAGCAAATAAAATTCTTTATAGTGAAAAAATCTAACAAGGTATTGATATAATTAGCTAATGTACATATTTATAAAATGACACCATTAGTTTCTCACTAGTAATGGAAAAAAGTGTTCCTACTAAAAATTAAGGAAAGAGGTAATCATTAGAAAAAATATAAATTATGATAACATAAGAATGTGTATATGTAAAACAATTGTAACCATTAGGTGATGAATGCGTAGTGTACACACATGATAAATTTTAAAAATGATGAATATGGAGCTCAATCCAACAGAAAATTAATTTCATCATTGTTTCCCCCATAATGTGATATCATGATTGTGTGTAGTGTATGAAAAATGAATAAAAGTCTTGTCTCCATGTGTCAATAACAAGAAAAAAAAATAGAATATCACATAAATTATATGATAACATAAGAATGTGTATATGTAAAACAATTGTAACCATTAGGTGATGAATACGTAGTGTACACACATGATAAATTTTAAAAATCATGAATATGGAGCTCAATCCAAAGGAAAATTAATTTCATCATTGTTTCCCCATTTAGAATATCATGATTGTGTGTTGTGTATGAAAAATGAATAAAATTCTTGTCTCCATGTGTCAATAACAAGAAAAAAAAAAGAATATCACATAAACTATGTACATAAGAAATAGAAATATGACCCACAAAATTTTCTCTGTGAATTAAGGTTAGGGTTATAGGATAAAACTTTGGATAAAGGTTAGGATTAGGAGACAACTAGAGTTAGGGTTAGGTTTCAATTAGGGTCAGATACAACAAGGCTTAGGGATAGGATTAATTTTAGGACAGGGTAAGGGTTCATCTAACACTAATTTATAAGTTGTCAAAACAAATAATGACGTCTTAAGGGGGTGTCTAAAGGGGTCATAATAGAACATGTTAATTAAGGGGGCGTCTAAAGGGGTCATAATAGAATGTCTTAAGGGGATGTCAAAAGGGGTCATAATAGAACATGTTATTTAAGGGGACGTCTAAATGGGTCATAATAGAACGTCTTAAGGGGATGTCTTAAGGGGTTAGAATATGTCTTAAGGGGATGTCTAAAGGGGTCATAATAGAAACCTTGAGTGGGGGATGTATTCTACGGGGTCTTAGGGGATGTCTAAAAGGGGTCATAATATAGAACATGTTAATTAAGGGAATGTCTAAAAGGGTCATAATAGAACGTCTTAAGGGGATGTCTTAAGGGGTTATAATATGTCTTAAGGGGATGTCTAAAGGGGTCATAATAGAACATGTTAATTAAGGGGATGTCTAAAAGGGTCATAATAGAATGTATTAAGGGGATGTCTTAAGGGGTTATAATATGTCTTAAGGGGATGTCTAAAGGGGTCATAATAGAATGTGTTAATTAAGGGGATGTCTTAAGGGGATGTCTAAAGGGTCATAATAGAATAGTGTTAATTAAGAGGGATGTCTTAAGAGGGGATGTCTAAAGGGTCATAATATAACATGTTAGTGGGGATGTCTAAAGGGTCACTTAATAGAATGTCTTAAGGGGATGTCTTAAGGGGGTTATAATATGTCTTAGGGGATGTCTAAGGGTCATAATAGAGATGTGTGTTAGTGGGGGATGTGTGTAGGGGGATGGGGTCATGGTATAACATGTTAGTGGGGGATGTCTAAAGGGGGTCATGTGGGAATGTCTTAGGGGGATGTCTTAAGGGGTTATAATATGTCTTAAGGGGATGTCTAAAGGGGTCATAATAGAATGTGTTAATTAAGGGGATGTCTTAAGGGGTCTTAAGGGGATGTCTAAAGGGGTCATAATAGAACATGTTAATTAAGGGGATGTCTAAAAGGGTCATAATAGAACAATAATGTATGCATGATATTTAGTGATTATAGAATTAGACATAAAGTTTCAAAGTAGGAAAACATGCACATTTAACAAAAAAAATATATAGAATATATATTTGATACATAGAAGTACACAGAGTATGTTTAGTTCTGTAAGTATGTACATATATGTCATCTCAAAACAATGTTTACAAAATTTAGATATGCCATCTCAAGAAAATCTCAAACTCGTGCCTAGAATGTGGTAGGTCTTCACACCACCTGATATATAAAAGGTACAAGCAATATCAATGAAATCATCAAAACATACATATTTTAATTTATATAAAACTATCTATATGTACATAACTCAAGTACCTGCATTTAAAAGTATTCGAGGTTGAATGCAGGAATCCTCTCCTTTTTGTTTTAAAGTATGAGATCAATGCAATGATGGCTTTAGGATACAAAAAATGACAACAAATCAATTTTAACTATTTATGTCCAAGCAATATCAATATGTAATAAAAACATGTATTTAAATATAGTTTAACTAATAATTACCTGTTTTTACCAAGTATTCCATGTTGTCTAGGTTGAATTTGCATAGACTAGATCCTTTTTGTGATTATGCCTTAAGGATATATAAAAGAACAATTTAAATCAATTTCAACTAATAACACACTTGACCAATGTCGAAACATGTATTTAATGTATTTAAAGGACAAAATAAAACTAAAACTATATTTACCTGTATTTACTTAATCCATTGTACCATCTGCATCCTCTCTTTTTTGCCATGCATCTATGATTGCCTCATGCTCTTCCATCGAAATTGACCATGGTAATTTTTTTGAAGGTCTTCCACGATAGCACTCTAGTTTTATATTTGTTGCCACCACCAAATGTGAATAATGCATAATCTTTGTAACTTAAGTCTTGAATCTTGAAGGGTAGACCATTCTTTCTTCTCGTATTTTTGTAGAGGAGTGCCAGCAACCACCCATAGATCCTATTGGAAAACATGTTTCAAAACCACCATCAAATAACTTCTCAAAATTTACTTAAGGGGATCAAAGACTTGTTCTAAAAATTGTAAGGGGATCCTAAAACTTATTTATCAGAAATTTGCTTAAGGAGGTGTCTTAAGGGGATCACCGTGCACGTTGGATAATGAAAGCCATCATCATCTTCTCGAGGTGTTGCTGCTTATGTTTTAGTTTCCACCTGTGAGCCAACCAATCAATGCAGTTTGCTCTTCATTTCCCCTCGGGTGCAATAAGCGCATACATGTCCACCCTTAACAAAATTGATTTAATAACTTGTGCATATCCATATAACTAATTTAGTATTAAAAATAACTTAATAAAAAGAAAAATAAAATGGGAAATAAATTAAATTAAAATTACAGCTATGCTTGTACAAGTGCGAAACCACGGTCACTTAATCTTAGGATGCAAACAATTGATCATTTTCTTCAATAGTTATTTCATATTGATTATGCTTCTCAGTGTCAGCGATCTTTCTTTGCTTGTTCAGCCATTCACGTATTTTCCACAAGCTTCCCAATTTCACAGAGATACAAAATGGCAAAACATTGGCTCCTTGTCCAAATAGTCCGTATTAACTGGCATGCACTCCTAAATGAATGCCATTTAGTAGATCCACTAATTATCTCACAATCAACTCTAGATACAATGTTTTCTTCTTCCACCAACCAAAAGAATCGATGAACTGTAGAGTAATCACTCGAACCAGGTGCAGATAATTTTCTATTACACCAATCCACAATCTCATGTGCATTTTTAAATTTTACTGAATCCTCAAATTTTAATTGTTCTCTAGCAAGAATTCTTTTGACACCCGCACCAGCTCCATCATGTTCTCCTTTACCATGCCCAGCTTCAAAAAAACTCCATATATGTTGGACATTAAGTTCCTTATGAACCCTACTTAACCAATAGAACATTCTAGCATTTTTGAACTACCCCGTACAATTATCTGACCATATGAGGTGTTCTTTCATATGGATTCCTCTTTCTCTTAAATTTCTATAAAATATACTAAAACAATATTGAACAAATGATGAGTGTAACCGATTGTCACTAAAATAAAATGATACTCCCTCAAAACTTTTCTATCATCCTCAGTGCTATCATCTGCATGTCTATAAACAATATGGACAAACATAGCTACTTGCACATAATTATAATATTGAGATTGAATTTCCTCTTGCGGAGTGAGAGTATAATTCTCCACAAAATCAACCACTGAAAGTATAGTACCAATTGGAAATGTGTTTCTACATGCGCAAAATTGGCCATCAAGCCATCGAGCATGTTCATAGTGCATAACATATTTTTGGTACAATTTTATTATTAAATTCACTCATAAATGCATGCACACTAACTTTTTCTGTAACTAAATCACAACGCTTTCCTATTTTTCCATCTTTTAAAGAATAGTGAACATTCCTAAATCTTTTGGCGTCTACTAATTGTTGTCCAAAATCATGATCAACACTTTCATGCAAACAATTTCTTAAGAATGAAAGATTTTCACAATCAATGCATTGTCCAGAAACACAAGAACTTCAATAAAATAATCTATCATTAGATTTTTCACAAAACAAACTGAAATAAACTCTCTTATTGATTAGGGTGGCATATCAATACACTTCTGTATAATCATATTTAGAATGCAAGGTACAAGCGTCATATAATAAAGAAAACATCATACAAATATGAAATTGAACATGTACATTTTACAACAACAAGATATTAGTTGTTTGTGGTTTTACATACCGAGTTTACATTTTTCAAAAGACCTTTGACTTATTTTATTTTAACATTTAATCACCACAAAATTTTCTATAAAATTCAATTTGTGTTGTATCTAATAGGTGTTTTGGGTGAGGATCATGAACTTTGAACCCCACCCTTAATTTTAAAACATCTCTGGCATTAGATGAAACCCTAGTATTATCATGCCAAAATTTTTTGATCAAAGATTTAATTTCAACACTCAATTTTATATCAAACCTCGGTAGTCGTCCACTGAAACTCCAACATTGATTGATAGGGTCATTTTCTATACTTTCTCTTCTTTTTGCTGCTCTTAGTAATGTTTTAGGATGCATTTTTAAAACTTCACTAATATTGCTTACCATTCTTTTATTCAAAGTTGTTTTATTAACTATAGCGGTAGTTATAGCTCTTCTTGTTGCGTTTTTATCTTTAGATCGACTATTTTTCCCAATAGATTGAATGGCACTAACAGCATTAGACATAGCATGTTTTAATAGTTGATCTTTCTTTTGGTTTTAACATAAAAGCCTAACCTTTTCATTACTTTCCTCATTTTGCATTCTCATCAATTGCGTAGTAGTTGTATTGGAAATGGAATATTTCTGCTAGTAAAAGAATTAGGTGTATATTCTGTTATGCGTTCTTATTTGCCTCCAAAAATTTGATCAGGAAGATTATCTAAAACACCACTTCCAATTTTAAAAAAAATATTTTCATTAAATTAAACATCACATTCTAAATTTTCATCTTCATTTTCATCAACAAAACAGTTTTCATTTTCATTTTCATTTTCATCAACAAAACGGTTTTCATTTTCATTTTCATCTTCATTTTCATTAACAAAAGGTTCTCATTTTCATTTTCATCAACAAAGCGGTTTTCATTTTCATTTTCATTTTCATCAAAAATATAGGTTTTGTTTTCATTTTCAAGAAAATGATCATTTTGATTTTCATTTGCAACAAAAGATTTTTCTTTTTTTTTTTCAACAAATTCTATAAAAGTTTCATTTCTTTGAATATAGTCAATGTCAACATCATTATATCTAGCTTCTTGTAAATCTTCTACAAACAAATTTACCATGTCACTAACATGTGGATTTGAAGACGTACCTGGATTTGTGTATATTGAAACACTCTCCATAGCATTCAAAGAGGGATTTGAAGACATAGTAGGACTTGTTTGTATAATCATATTCTTCTCCAAATTGACTCCTTGCAAATTAGCTTCATGTACAACTATGGTATCTTCAATGTTTTCATCTTCAATAGTTGTTGAATTGGTTGCTCCACCATCGTTCATTGATTTTATTCTCATTCTTCTTTCTCTTTGTCTTTGTCTCTCTTTTTCTTTATTTGCTTCAACTTCTTGAGGAGTCAATGTCTTTTTTCTCTTATTACGAAATTTATCTCCCATAATTATAAAATTCTCAAGCACAGATGAATGTTAATAGTGAAATACTTCAAAATATTGAATCCAAATTGGAAGTTGAGTACCTATTACGCCAAAATTCTTCTTCTTGTGTTCCTCAAAACAAATAGAAAACTACCACAATTCCACTTTAAAAATTGTTCTCTTTATGCTTCCTTTGAAAAATTCAATCCATATTGCAAATTTCACTTCAAAAATGGTGTAGATGATGCTCCCTTTGATAAAATCAACAAAAAATCAAATTGACCACCTGTAAATACAATAACATATGAAAAATAATTGATTTTCAGTGCTCTCGGCCGTACATGTCAAGTTGCAAAGTTGCAGAGTTGACAGTAATTGTCAACAGTGTTTTTAAATAATATAAAACGGGATCCCGTCTATAAAACGCGATCCCGTTTATAATAAAACGGGATCCCGATTACTAAACGGGATCCCGTCTACTAATAAACGGGATCCCGCTCCATAATCGGGATCCCGTTTATTAAAACTGACTCCGCGAGCCGTTGTGAAGGTAACGGGATCCCGTGTTATAAACGGGATCCCGTTACGTTTTCAACGGTCGAAAACGAAACAATGAAACACAGGATCCCGTTTATTACTGAACGGATCCCGTGTTTAATCGGGATCCCGTTTTTTGAAATTTGAATTTGGTTTTGCATTGTGGGCGGGTTTTTGCCAAGGTTTTAGGTTCGGGAATAGCTTTGGAAGTCCGAACCTAAGCCTTCAACCTGGTTTGACCTGCAAATTGTAAGCCTTAACAATGTTAAAGCAAAATATCGACTTTGGACATATGGCTGACGACCTTTTTTTGAAAATTTTCTGACAAAATGAAAACCCATTTTAGATCAAACAATGCAGATTCTAAATATATAATTTGTTTTGCAATTGAATTATTTTTTGTATTTTTAATTAATTTCTAATAAAATTGGTCCATAAACTTTAAATATCGAGTTTTTACTATTTGAATAACTTTTGATCAACATAACATTTTGACAAACGGATTGCAAGAGAGCAAACTTCAGACAATTCTTTTCAATTTGAAAAAAAAAATCAAAATGATAAGTTTAGGTCATCTTATGCATGTCGTACATGACGATTTTTCAAAACAACAAATCTGCCTAATAAAAATTAACAAAAAAAAATATTCAATAAAAAATTACAAAAAAATATCAAGAGCAAGGTTCAGTGAGTCATAAAACTTTTCCCAAAAGTATTTAGAAAAATACGATAATTTAAGTCAAAATATGGATGTCGTACACGTGCATGGTATGGTACAAAAAATGACTTTTAAACAGTGGTTTTTTGAAATGCCTATTGAAACTCAATTTGTACAATCTGGGTATTGAAATAAATTACATATTTGGAAACTAGACTCCGAGCACTAAATTTTATGATTAGTGACTTTTTTAAAGATTTCATCTCTAAGTGCTTCAAATTTTAAGGTCAAATGTGTCAAATACTGAAAATCAGGGAAAACACTTCCACTTTTTGGCCAAAAGTGGACTCAACTTCTTGCACACCCTTACTACATGTATAATTTCATAATAAATAATATATTAAGAGGATAGTAAGAACACATAGAAGATAGAGATAACTTAAATATAACACAATGAGAACATTTAGAAGAGATATAGGGGTGCTACCATAATAGTGTGTACCACTTATGGGGCATCCCGATTTTTGTCTGAAATCATATATTTTTTAGAAAAATTAATGGTTTAAGCCTTGAGGGTTACCATCTATAGGTTTTTAATTGAATGGGGTTAGATCAAACCCCCTTGGAAAGAATCCCCCTAGTCTTAAATCAAACCCTGGATGTATTATCCTCCACACCTATCAAAATGCTGATAAAAAAACTAATTTTGCTTTACCTTTTTGGGATATCAAATGAAGTCATTTAGAAATTATATTTTGTAAGTATGCAGTACTTAGTATAATATTTCCAAAAAGTATGATTTTGAATATATTTCATTTTGATTATTATATTTATTTTCTATATTTTTTCATGAACATACGTTTTCATCAAACATCAAGGTCTCTATTTCACATATGCATAAAAATGAAAAAGAAAGAAAAATTCTAAAAAATATCTATACACTAGGTATTGATGTTCTTGTTTAAAAAAAAAAGATTTAATAAATTAATTTATATACATACATAAAATTTACCTTGTATGGTATAAACCTATGTCTAAATTACAATTAATCTCACTTTAAAATTAATAAAAAATATATGTAACAAAAAATTATGAAAATATCTATGCACTATATATTGGTGTTAGGAATTTATTTTTAAAATTTTATAATTTTATCATTTCTATAAAAGAGTTATGTTGTATGATATAAATGTCATTTTAAAAAAATATTATGAACTATAAAAAAATAAGTTATTAAAAGTTAATAAAAAAATTATAAATTATTTCTTAAAATGATAATAAAAAACATTTAGAATATACATACAAATCTCAAAAAATACTAGTTCACATCATCTTCAAATTCTTAATAGTTTAGCTGCTATAAGAGTTAGAAAGTGAAATTTTGGTTAAAAAAATTGACTTTAATGTCCCACTTTGACCAAAAGTGGGACACAATATTATGGGCTGACCCAGAGGGATAGGTGAGATATGAAATGGGGGCATATAAGGGAGATGGATGATAATGAGAGAAAAAGATAGATACCAAAGTAAAGCATGAATGTGATTAACACATGTTTATGTATTATGATGTGATGAATAAACAAGAAGTATATGGAGTTGATATGTATAAAGGGTGTATAAATGTATGATTTATTTTATTATATATTATTCTACATTCCATTGCATTATTTATAACCACCACACTTATTTTGATTCTCTTCCTTATCCATAACACTAGGGTAAACTAACATAACATAGAAATGTCATAGATCTTTGGTCTATAATTTCTTTCCAATAGTTACCATGAAACCACCTAAGTCACATGCTTCTACATTGGATGATGTTGCACTAATACTACATGAACTAGGATATAATCATGGAAAGACATGATCTTAGATGTATCAAGCTCTCAAACAAGTCAAGGAACAAATCTGATGAGAAGATGCTATGTAAGAAACATGCAATATTCATGCAAAATGACAATTGGATCTTGTTACTTAACCCAAACATGTGAATAATATAGAATGTAAATGGGTCTATTAAATAAATTATAATTTTGATGTGTCCAATATTGATAAATGCATGATATTCTTTGTTGCTCAAGTATTTCATAGGAGCGACTAAACTACAATAAAATTATTACTCCTAATTCTTTGATTGATAACATATTCACAATATCTCTTGATGCCTCCTTCAAGCGAGAGGTTCATTATATGGATGTGAAGAGTGCATTTACTTATATCAAGTGATCTGCTTGGATAAATTTTCAAGTTTTCATCATGAAAATTACACTTCTTTTGTTTGTAGATTAAGGAAATATCTCTATGGGATCAAACAAACCCCATGCATGGTATGATAAAGTTCCATTTTTTTGTTTTAATCTATCAAGGGGATTAAGATCTCTATATTACCACCAATTTGACCAATTTTTTAATTTTTTATATTTTGTTGATGATCAATATGATTATTAATAGGCTTGTGCTCTCTCATTTTTTTAGATAAAATTCAAAGTCCAAGATTCATTTGAGATAAGAAATATGGTTAAATTCTACACTATCTGCTTGATATTAGAATATCTTAAACTCCAACACATATTACACTCCCACAACCGCAATATGATTTGGATCTCCTTTAGATATTTATTCTTTAGAAGTGTAATGTGGTTATTATGCCTCCTCCTATACATGAAAGTAGATTCAAGTTTATCCTTAATTTCTAAGTCTGCATTAGTAAATCCTAATCTCTATCGGTTATTGGTGGGTAATCTTATTTATCTCATTCACACTCAATTTAAGTTATTCCTTATATTATTAGTTTTTTATTAAGTTAGAAATTTCACACGTCATCTTTAAGTTGTCAAACATATCCTTCGACACATTAAGGATACCAAGTTTAAGCTTGGAATTCGTTACATGAAAACTACTAGTTCCACTTTGATTGGTTTTTATGATGCCAAATATGTTTGTGATTTGGATATCTAAAATAGTACATCGAGATATATCTTCTTTCTTGGATTAGAGTCTTCTTAATACAATATAAATAAGTAATAGTTAGTTTCTCTCTTGATGGCAAAAATAGAGTATTATAGTATAAAAGAAGCAAGTACTAGCTTGTATTATTGTAGACTATTCTTCTCTAGTTTGGATTTCCTCAAGAGAGCCCTATTATCATTCAAAGAGAAAATATGAATTTAATTTAGATGATTAACAATCTCATTCATGATTCGCGCATTAAAAATTGAGATGTAATTGAATTACTTACATTCAATATCTCTTTCAAGAAGGAAAGGTTGATTTCTTACATGTTCAATCACAATATCAACTAGAAAATATTAGAGGTTCTTACCAATAATATTTTGATTCAATCTTTGAAATTTTATTATTCTTCAAAACTAACTCTCAAGAGAGGATAAGAAACAAAATTCTACATGAAAAGTTTGATATTCTATGTTGGAATTCTTGTAACCTTTCTTTTACTTCCATTATAAGTTTTTAGTATCAAGGTTACCTATAATGACGTGTAATACAATTTTGGGTCAAGTTGGTCCCATAAATTAGCAATGACTCATATATAATTTTATTTATCAAATTCTTTCAAATTGGTATATATAAATTGGGTCTATTTTTTTCATGCTTTCTTTTGTGTTTGGTTTGAGTTATATCTATATGATCTTAAAGTAAATTTCAATTTACACACTCTTAAACCCTGTATAATTGATATCACAATTGAAAAATGGGCTGAGATAGTCATGTGTTATAAAACCCATGTTTATATTGAAGTTTGATGTAGTAACTATATTTTGTCTTTGTACTTTCTTATGTGAGTTCTTAAAATTGATGTATTCATTTAGGTTTTATATTCATGAAAATGTTGTTCTTGATGAATTATTGTACTTAATTAATTAGTATTTGTAATAAAAAACATTTTCAATGAATTGAGTCATTTTTAATATTTTTTTGTGTTAATGTAAGTGTTGTTCTTGATTAACTAATGTTATCAACAAATTGTTGTAAAATTTAATATATTTGAAAAAAAACTATTAAAATTATCAATTATTCTTATAGTATCTATGTATTTATTTCCAATCTCTATATAGTTCTCTAGAATTTAATTAAATTTGATTTATTTATTAATAAAGTTTACTTTCTAATTTAAAGCATGGGTTTGTGGGCAACAACCCTCATTGAGGTGAAGGGGCAACACCTCTTGTAGGGTCCAAGGGAAGCTCCTTTAGCATGTTCACTATCATGATACATGATGGGGTTGACGGAAAAAATGCTTGACACCAACTCCTAATTAAATCCTTCAAGGTCATAAGGACCTTGATAACACATTCATATTTTTTTAAAAATAATTGGTTAATGTTTAGTTATATTAAATGACTTATAAATTATAGTCTAAAATGAACTTCCTTTTCCTCTTTCTATCTACTTTCTACAATTTTGATAGAGTATGAGCTAGTCTATTTATAAGTCTCCAAGATGGGGACCTTGGTGGGCCCCTTTGCACATTTAATTTTTGGGTTTTAAGTTATTTAAATTTTTAAATTATAAAATATTATAATGCGAGGATAAATTTCCATCCTTGAGATGGTTGAGGGATTGTATGACATCCCCATAGAGGTGAATAACACCAAATACATCCCTTTCTCTACAAATTCATTTTTGAGGATGAGGCCCTTTGGTTGTAGTACCCAAAGGGAGAATATTAATATGTTTCATCTTTATCTAACTACTTGTGGACCATCCTCACTTCTAAAAACAAGTATTTATCGTAAAAACACACTCTTGTGGAGCACAATGTGGAAAGAAGATAATACTATCTTCTATCACACACAAAAGTCAAGTAACTAACAACACATAAAAATGACCATCAAAACCTTTCTCATTAAATAGATTCTATTAATTTTTAATTGATCATTATGGATCTTCAACACATACAAAATGACATTTGTAGATTATTTGATGACTTGTAGATCTAAAATTTAAGTAAAACTCTTTTGATCACCACAATCAAGATTTTGACCTGGATCAACATTCAACAACTTACAATATCTCTTATAAAAACCAATTCTATCAGCCACTCGATCATCTTTTCCCTTCCCACACTCAAGAGCACCATTGATAATATTTGTTATAAGGCCAAAACCAGACAATCTATTTGCTTCCAAATCACTAGAAGTTGGAACATACTTCCCAATAATAACATCATGACAAGAGGGCTTAGGAGGTTGAGTGGTAGTCGAAAACCAAAAAGCAGTTTTAAAAGCAATCACAGGTTTCATTGATACCATCTCTGGACGTTTAAGACCATTAAATCCTATGGCCTTTCCCGCAGGACCATAATTGTAATTCCTGAAAAATACCAAATTTTAATCAATCATTAAAATTAAAAAAATAAATTTATAATTTATAACTTTAATAAAATAGAGATTAATCACATTTTACATTTAAAATAATTTTTTTATATATACATACATATATACATGCACATACATACAAATATATATTTTTCAATTTAAACTAAATAAATTTATTAAAAATAACTAGATACTAATTATTATATAATACTAATTGAGGTTTAGAAAAAGTGTTTACCAAGATAGTTGAATAGGACCACGCCCATGATAAGACTTGTTTGCCACACAAGGCCATTCTTTATTAGATATGTCACAATAGTTGCTTTGAGGTTTGATTTCCTCCTTAAAACATAATCCCCATGAATATGGACCATCTGGAGCAGTCGCCCATCCACCTACAACATCAACATTACATGATTCTCATTATTTTATTACTAAAATCCCACTTCACAATAAGAAAAAAAAACTTTAAAATGAATAGTATCTTTATTCTTATTTTACATATTACATGAAATCTTATTATCATATTACATATAATTTTAAACTTTTGATTTATAATTAATTTCAAAAAGACAGTTTTCTAATTTAACTTTAATTGAATATAAAGAAATAAAAATATTCATATTTATTTATTTTTAATTATTTTATATAAAATAAAAATAATAGTTTATAATTTTAAAAATCATCTTCATATAAAAAAATATTTTAATATAAGTGATTATTTATTTAAAAAAAAATAGAAATTAAAAAATAAAATTATTTTTGATATTTTTTCCACTTACAAGTAAACTTTAATTTCATCCAATCTTTAAAATGATCAACTATGGATGAATCAAACTCACCAACTAGAATGCATATCATTAAGAATTTAATTAAAATGAAAAGTGAGAACTTTTCAAAATTATTTGAAGTGCTTTTTTCATGACTTTAATTTTTGTTTCAAATAAATATTTTTGAGATATATTTTTATTAAAATAATAAAATTAGTATATTTATATTATTTTTATTTAATTTACATTAGTTTTGATGAAATATCTTAATATAATAATATATTCATTTAAGTAATATAATTTTTTATTAAGTTTGACTTATAATCTGATTTTCATTTATCATTATTATATCTTTATTTATTTGTTTTTAAACATTCATTTCTTTGAGATCAATATTTTATCTTTATATGCTATTTTTGTGTAGCATGATATTGATCTTGATCATGATCATGATCAAGATCAATCTTAAGGAGTGAGACAATGATCTTAAATCCCAAAGTTTCAAAAAAGTCAAAGTTTTCCATTCCTTTCTACTAACCATTGTGACCCAACCTAACATGTATTTGTGCAACATATTGCTATGCCACCATATTTGAAAAGATTTATTGTGCACCTAATTGAATAAGGGGGATGCTCGTAATTAAATTATAGAAGAACTAAGGCAATTACTTTCAAATGTAAGAGCATTAAAGGAATCTAATCTACACCATCATATATCCCATTTGCATGCCTATGAATGTTGTCTTCAATATTTTTAATCACCCATAATTTAGTTTGTCAAGGGCTTTGATGTCAAAGAACCCATTTGCATATCAATTTAGCAAACTTCTCAATAGTGTCTCTAGACACCATCAAAGGTGAACATATCTTAGGTACAATTTTTGTTAGATTGGTTCCTCACAACTCAAAATCAATTCCTTGCATTCAATTAGTGTTTTGGTGGTTAGGATCAAACTTGCAAGGCTCATGATTGATTTATGTCATTTTCTATGAGAGAGTGAACTCTAACACATTCATCAAATTGAGTTAGATAATTTCGTGACAATGGCAAATTGATTCAAAACAACATCAATAACAACTATTCACCATTGATCCAGAGCCAAGCCTCTCTATCCTCTTTTTTAATTGTTTGATTGATTTTCATTCAATTATCAAGTCTCGACTCTACTATCTAGATTAATTAATGTTAAATTGATTGATTGAATTTATTTAATTAACCTAGATAATTTGTATAAAGAATTTATTTCCATTATACATCTATTGTTAAAAAATATTAACGTTCTTTTTTATCAGAAATATTATTAGTTTTTTTCAAAAGTACACATAATGTGTTTTATTGGAAGTAACATTTAGATAGAAATACACATGAACATAATGTTATTAATTAGGACTTCTTGGGGATGAAACATATTTTCTTGACCAAAAGATTGATGATTAAAAATAATTGCCTAGTAGAAATTGAGACAATCAAATGATTGGGACCCTTCTTCGTAATTGTGCAATCTTTTCTATAATATTATTATTTTATAACATCACAATATCATGATTTTACAATCAACTATTTTTTTTTTTCAAAACAACTATACTCAATTTATATTACTTCAAAATACAATTTTATTCTATCTTTTTATATATATATAAACTACATATTTAAAATATATAATTTCCCAACTTTAAAAAAAATGGTGCCAAACCTATGGAATAATAGAGCTGCTGCTACTGTTACGTATGGTTTGGTTTTTAGACCTGCTGTTACTGTGTTGTTAGTGTTTTTCTGCTGTGGATGGCGTTGGTGCCTTGTATTAAAGGGACAATACCCTAATTTTGTTGTTTTTTTTATATAAAAGATAGAGCTTCTTTTAAATACATTAAGATCTATTAAATTTGTTTTAACTACACAACCCTAACATTGCAAATGATTATGTTCTACTCCCATGTCCTCCTCAATCATATATTAATTTTCTTAAAAATCAAAGTTTTATTAATTGGTCAGTATTTTGAAGGGAAAAATAAATATCATGTTTCCATTTTCATTGAGTTAAATATAACACCTTTTTCTTCTCGGTAATGATATAAATTGGCTTGACAAAATATAAATTCTTATCATAAGAATGACCCACGAATCATGGCAAAAGCATAATTACATCTTTAAAAACAATTTCCACATAAATTAAAACAACCATTATTAATATGAAGATTTTAACTGGTTAAAACAAGTTTCAAGAGGAAAGAGATTCTAGGGTATATTTTTTTTTTTGAAAAAATGCATATATTAATAGTAAAAAATAATGTACAGAAAACGATCTAGAGTATATTTGATTGCGGAATGGAAGATTTTTTTGAATTTTGTATGAGAGATACTTTATTTTTATTTTTAGTTATAAGAGAAAAATGTTTGTAAAGAATTGGTATGATAGAGTCAATATATCAGATTGTTTATTCATGGGATTTCTTCTATCATAAATAACTGATACACAATGTAGTCAATACATCAGATTGTTTATTTGTGTGACTTTTTCTACCATAAACAACTGATATACGGTGAAGTCAATACATCAAATTGTTTATTTATGGGACTTCTTCCACCATAAACAACTGATGTATGATGAATCAATACGTCAGATTGATTATTTGTGAGACTTCTTCCATCATAAACAACTGATACATGATGGATTCAATACATCAGATTGTTTATTTATGGGACTTCTTCCACCATAAACAACTGCTACATGATGGAGTCAATATATCAGATTGTTTATTTGTGGGACTTCTTCCACCATAAACAACTGATACATTATGAATTCAATACAATCTTGTTTATTTGTGGGACTTCTTCCACCATAAACAACTACTACATGATGGAGTCAATATATCAGATTATTTATTTGCGGGACTTCTTCCACCGTAAACAACTGATACATGATGAAATCAATACATGAGATTGTAAAAAGTTGGTATGATAGAGTCAATATATCGGATTGTTTATTTGTGGGATTTCTTCTACCATAAATAACTGATACACAATGTAGTCAATACCTCATATTGTTTATTTGTGGGACTTTTTCTACAATAAACAACTAATACAAGATGAAATCAATACAATGGACTGTTTATTTGTGGGGCTTCTTCCACCATAAACAACTGATACATGATGGATTCAATACATCGGATTATTTATTTGTGGGACTTCTTCCACCATAAACAACTGATACACAATGAAATCAATACATGAGATTGTTTATTTGTTGGAATTCTTCCACCATAATTACTGATACATGATGGTTTCAATACATCGGTTTGTTTGTTTGTGGGACTTCTTCCACCATAAACAACTGATACACAATGAAATCAATACATGAAATTGTTTATTTGTTGGAATTCTTCCACCATAAACAACTGATACATGATGGATTCAATACATCAGATTGTTTATATGTGGGACTTCTTCCACCATAAACAACTGATACACAATGAAATCAATACATGGGATTATTTATTTGTTGGAATTCTTCCACCATAAACAACTGATCCATGATGGATTCAATACATCAGATCGTTTATTTGTGGGACTTCTTCCACCATAAGCAACTAACACATGATGGAATCAATGCATTAGATTATTTATTTTTGAGAATTCTTCCCCCATATAAACAACTGATACATGATGGAATCAATACATCAGATTGTTTATTGTGAGACTTCTTCCACCATAAACAACTGATACAAGATAAAATCAATACATCGGATTATTTACTTGTGAAACTTCTTTCACCATAAACAACTGACACATTAAATCCAATACACTGACTCTTTAAACTTGTCAAAAAACCAAATACCAACAAAACAAACACACCCAGTAGTATCACTACTGAACCACCCTATCAATCAGAAATATCACTTCCATTATAGCATAAACTCATTAACATTAAGATCAATCAGAAATATCACTTCCATTATAACATAAACTCATTAACATAGATTAGATTTGCAGCCAAAGATCAAATCTTCCAACTAAGAAAAATAAAAACTCTGGTTATCAATAAATACCTGTGGTTTCATGGGAGATCTGAGCAAGAAAGACTGCAACCTCTCTCTAGCGAGTGGTGAAGTTTCCAGTGTTGGCAAACTGTGGGTATGATCTGGCTGCTTTCACAAAAGATTTGTAAGTGTAGAAGCCATTGGCAGGACATGCATTGTCATTACGATGCAGAAATATCTGATCAAAAAGCTCCTTTGAAATTATGGATTTCAGTCCAAACTCATTTGCTCTTACACACAACTCACAGCACAGTAATATTGTGATGGATACCCATAAAAATCTTGCTGAATACCCTTTCGCCATTGCAATTGCTGTTTCCAGTGCAATTGACTGATAGATATGAATGTCCAAAAGCATGGGGATATATATGAGTTTTAAAGGTTTTTTAAGTGACGTTGACTCTGTCATGGCTGCATTTTTTAATGGTTTTAAATTACTTTTGTCCTTTCTTTTGGTGGAAGCGTTCCTGCTTTACTAATGTCTGGCATTTTTTATTTTTATTTTATTTTATATAAAAAAGCCACTGAATATGGTGGAACATGGCTTCTGGCCAGATAGATTTTATAATTTGAAGAGGAAAATAAAAAAAAGTTAACTTCTAGAAGGAAGCAACTAGGTAAGTTAGGAACCAAGCAATATAAAATTTATATAATGTTTTTTTTGGGTGGATGATTTTAATGGATGATTTAAGTATATTTTGAGTTTCTTGCAATGATTATTACTTTCAGATTTAGTTTAGTGTTTTTATATTAAATCATTTGGTTTAGAGTAATTTTGATCTGTTTTTTTGTATTCTTACTTTTGTCTCTTTTATTTCATATTCAAATTTCATCATCTCTTTCTAGAATTTGATTGTATATCTTTGGCTAGCTTTATCAAAGTTTCAAATTGTGTATAGGGCTTGTATTCAAGGCATCACCCTTAGTCATTCTTAAAAGGAATATAAAATATAGAGCATGTATTTGCGATGACACGCTCACATATTGATCACAACATTTGCAAGTTCTAATCATTGATTACTTTATATCACAACATTTGATACACTTCTATTTTATCATTGTCAATTGAATTAGGGTCCTTATCATATAAGGAGCTCAATTGCTCTTCCCTTATTGTTATTAGTATTCTTCCCAGCTTCTAGTACTTTAAACACCTTCTTATCATATTTTAGTACTTTTAGATCAAGTATCAACTTTCAATTTTGTTTCTCAATCATAATATCATGATATGTGAAGTTCACATTGTCATTTCCAAGGTAAACATAGAATCACATCTCATTCTTATTTGGAGCACATTTTAATTGTAATCCAAGTTAATTCGTCTAATCCTCAACTCATTATATCTAGACTATGTATTGTATTTATCGATAGAGACATCTATAAGAAATTTTCAATCCCTACCAATCAATTAGGAGAAAAACTATTAGAAGTTTGAGTTGTGATTTGATTATTTAAGATAAGAAAAATTCTAGTAATAATAAACACAAATTATTATTTTTCAATTGTAAATCTATACAAAATTATTGAATAAAATGTTCAATGATATATTTACAATTTATTTATTAATAAATTATTTTTCTAAAACAATAAACATATTATAAAGATGGATTTAACTCTCACTAAATAGATGACACATGTCAATTGTTCAAAAGAACTTGACCTCACAACCTTAATTTTTTAAATATATTAACTTTATGGACTCTAATTTAAATAGCATAAAATTATTAACTTTTAATTAATATTATTTAAACAAATATCATAGATAAGATTGACCATAAATTTAACTCTAACGTCCTTTCAATTTTCATGTATATTATAAATCTGATGATGGGGTTAGCATTATATCCATTCCCTTTGGACTTTTCGTACTAGGTATATCTGATGCTGCCATGACTTTGTTTTCTCTACCTACCTGTCGAGAGTGATAAGATTGATCGTGGGCTTACTTTTAAGATATTCAGCCCATGTGGCTTTTTTTAATTTAATAATGCGTTGATTTTACGTTTCACTTTAATAAAGAAGAATTATTTTCCAGCTGGAGCTTTAAATGCCTCCATGTGGAGGCCAGGCCTACATGCCTTATAAGATGTCTTTTGCTAAACGTTATTGTAATTGTTGATTAATATCTAGACTTTGATTCCCTGAGAAAATGGTACTTTAGGTAAACCAGATTGCTCATAATTTAGCTTTTAGATTTAGTTAAGTTGGCTTGTAATGAGAATAAAATATTTGTACAAGAATTTTGATTGAACAATTGTAATGTAGAAATTGAATTTTGATAAAATATTATTTAATTTGATATGTTTTAAATTTTTTGTTTATTTAATTAAAAATGAAGTTAATATTATAGTCATAAGTTTCTATTTGTATTATTGTAATTTTTATATAAGGTTAAATAATTCATATGATTTTTAAGATTTTTACATGAGAATATGGTTTTTAATCATACTTACATAAATATGAAGGTTAGTTAAGTAAATGTAATCAATTAGTAATTAATTTTATTTATATATTAGATAAGAGGATATGCGTACTTAGCTTTAAAATCGATGTTGGATAAATGATATTGATGCTATTTTAGGATGATTCATCTCTATTGTAAAATTGTTTGTCTTGGTTTGATGAATATCTCAAAGTATAAACTAGCATTAATTTTTTTGCAAATCAATGCCTCATCCTCTCAGATCAATCTCGATTGTTGCAAACTTGATCCTAATGTGTGAGACTAAGATGGGATGCGTAGGAATAATATAATAGAAAATGCTCTCTTGGAATCTATTCTCCTTCACCAGTCAAATATTTGAGAAGTCAAAACTTGGTGTCTAGAGAAACTATTGCTTGGAGCTTGCTAACTTGATAGTGAATAGGTTCTCCTAGGTTAAACACCTTAGTGGAACAAATTAATGATGATGGGAAATATCATAGACAACATTCTTAGACATGTAGATGGCCTATATGATTATGCAAATTCTATTCCATTTTTCCATTTAAAATTGAAGTGTGTTATAACAATCCACCTTTATGAAATTAGGTACATACAATGTATGTCTTATAATATCATGACATAGAAACATGTCATATGGAATGTGTGCTAGGTCATCTCATAATAACTAGTAAAAAAGGGTGAAAAAGTTGGAATTTAAATTTGAAGGCTTGAATTTCAAGGGTCATTTCTATGCTCCTCAAGATTGACTTGGGTCAGTTATCCATCCCTCAAGAAAATGATACAAAGAGATACAATGTTGATTTCAAGGTGGAGGGTGGATATCGAAGAATCAATGTGAATGGGAGTGAAATAGAAATGAATATGGATGAAAAGGTATGGGATTATGAACCAAGTCTAACACAAGAGAATGCCACTTCTTGACATGTTATTGCATTAAGGCATTCCCATTGATGTTGGAACAATATTAAATGGAAAATAACATAGGCATACTAATTTCACCATTAAATTTTCCCACACTTCGATGTGCATGTCAATCTAACATGCACACACATTTTAAAGTATATGTACATTCTTAGACAACATGAAAAGTAAATATTCACACTCATAAAAAGATACATTTCCTTAAAAAATGATACCATTATTCTTATACTCTCCTTAGGATGAGCACTCCATCAAAACTTGTAAAATAATAAAAAATGCTAAGTAACTATTGTTTGCCCCATGATCAAAATGTAGATGAACTACGAGTTAATTTTACTATTTACAATAAGAAGAGAATATGAAGGATGATAAATTCTACTTGTTCAAGTAGTAGTACAAAAGGCTCCACACAATGTAGAAATGTGATAAGTATTTGCACAATGGATCCATGTGATAAAATCCCACATAATGCAGTGACACAATGAAAAATTACACCATGTGGAAATTTAATGTGATAAAAATTTGTATGAACATAATGGTAAGTCTCTATCTAGCACAAGAAAATATCCAAAATCTCAATCATGAAGAGTGTTAGAGACAATATATGACCCCTCCAATTGGTTGAATCCAATAGATGCAATAAATTAGAGAGGGGAAATATACATGATAATGACAAAAGATAAGAGTGATAAAATAATTGAATAAGATGTAATCATGGAGAAGGTATGGTGTCTCAAAAATTTCCCCTAATTCTGGAAATTAATAAGATAGTTGTGCAATCTAGACATGATCATGTTATCATAAGATATAAGCAATGATAAGGAACATAAATATGTAATCATAAGATAACAATGTGAGCTAAGGATCATAAACATGTAAGGTATGTGAGCATAGGATATGAGCATCATCTAACCATATGGAAATATCTCAATGCCATAGAATAAGATGTCAACATGAAAAACATTAGGATCATGGGAAAGGTAAGAATAACAAACATAATGAACATGACTAACATGGTTAAAAATTGATAATAAATTCAACTATATTTATTCCTAGATAAGATCAATATATAGAATTACAAAATCTAAAATAGATATATCAATAATGTGTTGGTCTTATCAAAGTATCTTTCATATATGTAAAATATGTGTATTTTTCCTAGATAAAAACACTATAATTTTTCTTCTAAATAAGGAAAATTGAAGAATAGGAATACACAAAAAGGAATTGGTAAATGAGCTAGAAGGCGTGAATTTGACTAGATCAAAATCTAGAATAGGAAGAGAAAGTAATAATATAAATGATAGCATACTTCCTAGATGGTAGCTTGTTTCCTAGATGCCAATGCACTTGTGATATTATTTATACATTAAATGGAAAATATGTGAAATAGGAACATAAAGAAAATAATAGAGAATAGAGAATAGTAACAATAACACCAAAAAGAAACTAAAGTATTCTAAATATTATGAAATGAAGTAATATATAAATAAGCTAAATTAAATGACTAAAACATAACAAGGGAGAAGGAATACAAAACCTTTATATGAAAAAAATGTTGAGAGCACCTATATATTTGAAATAAGAAGAAAGTTTGTGAATACTTAGAATCTTGCCAAAATAGTCAAGCCTTATTTTGATCTTTCAACCTTCACAGACAATCAAAATATATGAATGCATTGGATTTGAGTGTGTGCTCTTAACTTACATGTATTTAAGGCTAAGAGAGATGATCACCAAACAAAAATTTGATGAGTTGCGAGCATGATATATCTCATTATAAACTAGAAATAAGTTACCACTACCTTGAGAGGATGAGAAAGAAACTCATGGTTGAAGGATTTAAGGTTTACTTACATCCTTAATGAGATGACCTGAATACCAAAAAATAAAACACTTAACTATATAATTAAAAAAAATTTAGCAAGTGACTTGCAACACAAACTATTATAAAATTACAAAAAATGGTAGTGACTAGCTTGTAAATGATAAGAGAATGAATACAATAACAAGCATGAATGGATAATGGAAGTACATTATGATATCCCAACCAAAAGAGAAGTTAAAACCATAAGAAACTACAACCAGAGAGAGGTTCCAAAATTTTGCATGTCTTATAATTCAAAAATGGGCTCCCAAGGAATCAAGGAAGGCAAGGAATGTTTAGCTTCTTGAGCATAGATCCATTAGATAATAGAAGAGTATCACAACATATTCCAACATTAAAAATGGTATGAAAATGCATGTTTTTATAATTTCAAATTGATGGGAAATGTAGACACGTAAAATTGACCATTGTCATTACTTGAATATTTCCTCTATAATTGGTTGAATAGAACCATAATTATTCATATAATTATCCAATTTTTATCCCCTTACTAATTAAATAATATTTTATTATTTAATTAATAAAATCACTATTCATCACTATTCACTCATACCTATTTCTAGCCTAAACCACTTAATCACCCTTCTTCTAATGTCCACCTTAGATAAATAAATTTAGATACTTATTTATCTAAATCCCCCCACCACCATCTCAAAAATTAAATAAATATCTTATTTATTTAACTTCCTATTTTCTACACTTTTCATTAAGTGGACTAAAACCACACAATCCCTTAATCCCCCACTAACATAACCAAATCCTAGTCAAACCATTTCAAATCCCCCACATCCTCCAAGGTGTACAAAGACTTGGGTCCTTTGTAAACAAGGAATGAGACTTTGTATATGTGACATGATTTTTGTACCATGTCACATGGGTCAAAGGACTTGCCTATCCCTCAGGGATACTCCAAAGTACCCCTTCCATCTTGTTCACCCAATCATCCCAAGGAGAATATTCACCCTTGACTTTATCCTCAATCCCTCTCCCTCCATCTCCTCCAACCAAATGAGGAAACTTGTGCTCCTCTCATATTTCCATGGCTCTCAACTAGTATGGGTCATCAATCTCATCTTTTAATGATAACCATCTAATTTAATAGCCAAAAATCTATAAATTGGATGCCATTCTAAGACAAAAATATCCCATGAAATGTAACCTTATTTTTTTGGTAAGAGTCCTCACATCCAACCATTGCTGAGATCAACTTCCTCATCACGCACAATAATTGCTTTCTTAGTGATATTCTTTATGTTTTCATCCTGTTTTGTTAACTCTTATGCTTAATATGAGTAGAATATGTTAATATAGTTTTAGTTTGTTCCTACATGCTCAAAATTTCATGTACACATCTCTAACATGCTTGGTGGGATCCATGTCTATATCACTAATCAATTTCACATGCTTTTTACTCATAGGTTATAGTTTAATGCATTTATTTATGATTCAACAATTCTAAATTGTAGATTGGTGGTTGCATCTAACACTCTACAAATACATTTTTTAGCATTTTCTTGTTGTCTAACATTCAATTTTTTGATAGGGGGTGAATTTCATAGGCCATTGTATTTCTAAAATTTTCTTACACTCTCTATTTGTGTAGGATTAACCATCTTTGTCGTAGGACTGGGCATTTAGCAATTCTCTCCAAATTCAGTGCATGCATTCATAGTTCAAGAGTTCCATCTTGTAACTCGATGATTTTGTAGCGTATTAGGCATATGTTGGCATGTGATTTGAAAACATGTTTTCATAATATTTTTTAACTTTCTCTCTTGGTTTTTTGATAGACACTTGGTTTGATAGGGGTAGATGCTTTCAAATCACCATTCACCACAATGAACATCATGTTAACTTTTATTTTGACTAATTAAAAACTAAATTTTGTGTAGGAATTTTATTTCATTGTACCCATTCATGGCTTGGTAGCTCTATTCCTTGTGTTAGTGATTCTATGGTAGATATAAATTCTCTATTTTTCAGCAATTTGACAAATGCATCTATATAATGACATATGCATCTTGTAGTTTAGTGGTTCTTTTATTTCCCAACTCACTAGTGCCTATAACTTCTAATAATTTTTATTTATCAATATACTATCTAACACTCTATTTATGTATCTTGTGATCACTTTCCCAAGATAAAATCATAAACTACTAACACTTTTGTTTGTAGCAATTGATTGTCAAATACATTTTTGATCACTAATTTAGGAATGCTTCAATTTATTAAGGGGAATCAACCATTGAATATTGTGTTCATGAGGCATACTTAATTGTATTCTCTCTCCTCACACCATTGGGTAATCTTGGAGATCAAAATATTAAGTTGGTGTCTTTTCTTTTTCATCATTTCATCCCAAGGACTCCAATAGTGTATGCTCTCCCCTTGCACTTCATGTGAACTTGGATGATAAAAAGTGATCGGATCATCCTTCTAGGGGGGCTACCTATGGATTTTATCACCCTAGGGAACAACCTCAACTCTTGCATTTTTACGGAGCATAAAAAATGGTGGGTGAATCAAAATACATGCCTCTTTGAAGTGGAACCTTTTTAATCTAACTAATCCTCCAATAAATTTATACCTTAGGGAAGTGATAGGGGAGAGTGGGTTACCCTCTCCTCCTTGCTAGTTGGCATGATCTTTCTATTTCATCTACAACATCAGACCCTACATACCATTGAGGTATATTGAGGATACCCCTAGAAGCTTTGTGCAATCCTAGATAAGATCTTTCAACCATCCTCTTGTGGTGATCAAATAAATAGTCATATGAGACGTTACTCACCACATATGACATACCTTTGATATTTGAGATAGATCTAATTTTGGGTGAAGCCTTTGGCCATACTTAGTGAGGGATCTTGTGCAATGTGAAACTTCCTTGCTATCATTCACTTGATAAATGGTATTATGTTGTGAGCTTGCAAGAGGTGTCAATCCCACTTGACTAATCATAGGTTGTTGTTGTACTTGGTGTGTCTTCATCATTGAAACTTGTAAAACCCCTTTACTTCAAATCCTTAAAATACAAACCATTTTCATATTGGTTGAGTGTAATTATTTTGAAATATTTCCAAGGTCAAGCTACCTAACCCACCTCCTAATATCTAATCCATTACCTTGATCATCTATCAAACCCAACCATAATCAAATCCCAATCAAAATTTTATTATCCCTTCCTCTAATCGTTTCCCTCTAATATCCCTTCTAATCCAAATTCTCCTCTAATATTTGAAATCAAACTCCTAATCTAATCTACCCTAATCAAAATTCATCTTTTCAATCATCATCTTCTAATGCAACCCATTTAATATAATACAAATACATTTATTCTCTCTAATTTTCATCCAATCAAGTCCCTTTAACACTAATCTTAATCTCTACTCATCCTCATCCCTTTAATAATCTCTTTCTATCCCTTCATCCTTTTCCCACCATCATAACCAATCATCATCCTCAATCAATATTTCTTCCATTTCATCCTTTCATCCTTCATTTCTTTCATCATCAAGGTCCTAGATCTACCTTATCTCATATAAACCATCAAAACCCATTTGAATTCATAGATTATCATATACATTTAGACCTGGGTGATCCCACAATATTAGTTTACAATTTTTGGCCAAACTGGACATTGAACTGCTTTTTTTTAACTAAATCTTCACTTTTAGGCACCTATAGCTGCTAAACCATGAGGAATTTGAAGATGATGTGAACTAGTAATTTGTGACATTTTTTTGTAGATTCTAAATAAATTTTTATTTTTATTTTGAATCGGATTGCATTTCTTTTTCCATCTCCTTCAAAACTAGTTTTTATTAGTAAACACCATTTTTTAAGGAGTGATGCTCACCATAAACAACATAATTTTTTTTTTTTAAAAAAACAAAGGGGTAAAAACTTTATTGGAAATCAGAAAAGAGCAGTACAATAAAAACCAAGGGAGCTAGCCCCAGGAAGCAAGGAAACAACCCCATAGCAAAAGAAAAATCAACTATCCCCATGTATCCTCTTATCCTCCTCAAAGAATCGGTCCAAATCCAGATGCAACTCAGGGTTAACCTGATCCCAATCCTCAACCTTCCAACCACTATCATGCTCAGAGGCCCATTTAGCTAGACAGTCGGTAGCACAATTCCACTCCCTCGAGATGTGAACAAAGGATGCCTCCTCCATCCAAGAACTAACCTAAAGAATCCTTTGAACCACCAAAGCCAACTGCCAATTTATATCAGATATCTTCCGCTCATTCAACAGATTAATCAAGATCTGTGAATCAGCTTCACATATAACCTTCCGCCATCCCAAAGCAAGGGTCCTCTCAATAGCATAAAGAATCGTCAGACCCTCCATGAAGCTAACAATCTTCACCCCCTTATGAATAGAGAACAAAAAAATCACCGACCCAGTTGAGTCCCTGCCAACCCCACCAATCCCAGCAGGCCCCGAATTTCCCCTAGAAGATCCATCTGTATTGATCTTTAAAAATCCATTTGGAGGAGGTAACCACCTTCCAATCCATTGAACTCTCTTTTTCCTAAGCCTGCAGTTCCTGGAGCTGACAAAAGAGGAATGAAATTCCTGGAGACCCAATTTTTCCACCAACTCAGCATCACCTCTCTCCAAGGGGAAAGCCACATCACACTTAGCTAAAACTGACTCCTGCACCATTCCTAACATACGCAACCACACTTGCCGACCCACCAACTTCTGATCATGAAAAATCTGGCGGTTTCGCTCTAGCCAAATCTGCCAAAGCAGAAAGGTAGGGCCCACGTACCAAACATCCTACAAAAAGGAAGCCATAGAGGGAGGTCTTCCCATACTATCCCAAAATTCAACCAAAGAGCAAGCATGAATACAAGGAAGCTTCCACACCTCCCACCACCAATGCCAAAGTTGCACAACAAAGGGGCAACGGAAGAACAAATGCGAAGAATCCTCTTTAGCGCACCCACACAAGACACAAATCGAAGGACCCTGGAATCCCTGTTTACGAATGTTATCCCAAGTCAAGCACCTATTCCATGCCATAGTCCAAACAAAGAAATTGCATTTTGGCCACGAGAGCTTATTCCACACCCTTTTCCACCAATGAACCTCCACCCTAGTCAGCTTCTGAGCCAATAGCACCTGATAACCAGAAGCAACAAAATAAACCCCCTTAGGATTATGGGTCCAAGCAAGAATATCCTCTTCCAGAAGAGAACTACAACTTTGACTGCAAATAACCTTGTGAAGCTCAACACATTCTTCCGCAAGTCCCAAATCTAGCCACTCCGCAGGATCCTTCCAACGAGCCACCTCCAGTTGACCTAAAGAAATGACAGACTTGAAGTCACTCACCCTAGACCAGCCAGCCACGAGAAATCTCTGGCACAAAGGAAGCAGGTTGGGGAACTGAGAAGTCAGAGGAGGGAATCCATCCCAAGAATCTGACCATAAAAGAGCATTAGTGCCCCTTCTACAAATATAGAATAAACCATCCTTGATGAGCTTCGCACCCTTCTAAAGATTATTCCAAATCACTGAACCTTTCCCCTCTAGAGGGTAACGAGGGAGATCATGCCGAGGAATCCCCGGGAAATACTTATGAGATAAAATTCTGGCCCACAGTTGATCCTGCTCCACACACCATCTCCAGAATAGCTTAGCAGCCACAGCCACTACAGACAACGTAGATTGACGAAGACCAAGACCACCAAATTGTGTTGGGCTACACACAACATCCCACCTAACCAGGCTCCACTTTGAAGATGAAAAACTTCCAGCCCATAAGAATTGCCTTTCAAGGGAATCCAACTCCTTAAGAAAACCCATCGGAGCCACCTGAAGCATACAACGGTAGGTAGGGAGAGCCTGCACCACTGACTTGAGGAGTTGAACCCGCCCAACAAAAGACAACCATCTATGAGTCCAATGATTAAATTTTGCACGAAGCTTATCAATAATATTTTGCCAAGAACCCTTGGGGAGTCGGCGAACAAAAATTGGTATACCCAGATACGTCAAAGGGAGAACCCCTATTTGAAACCTCAAGATATTAGCAATTCTTCTCTGAATGGGGGCCGACGTATTGAAGAAGAAGATGGATGATTTCTCCTCATTAATCAATTGCCCCGAAGCAACTAGATAAACGTCCAACACTTGCCTCAAATTGGTAGCTTCCCGGACAGTGGCCAACCCCATCAAGGTAGTATCATCAACAAACTGTAAGTGAGATTGTGGGGGAAAATCTCCACCCCATCGCCAACCCTGAATGATGCAAAGCTCCACATTTCTTTTCAACAAATGTCCAAGACCTTCCACAAGAAGCAAAAAAAGATATGGAGAAAGAGGATCCCCTTGGCGCAAACCTCTAGAAGCGCCAAAATGTTTAGAATGATCTCCATTTATCAAGACCGAGAAGGATACAGACGTGACACAACTCATGACCCATTGGATCCACTCCTCATCAAATCCAAAAGAAACAAGGATCTTCTGCAGGAAGGACCATATAACCCTATCATAAGCCTTTGCCATATCCAACTTAATGAACATTGCCTTCTCATGGGAGCTGTCCATGGAATGGATGGTCTCCGTAGCAATGACAACCTCGTCAAGAATTTGACGACCCGCCACAAAACCACTCTGTTCCTCCGAAATCAACACTTTAAGCCACTTCTTCAACCTCTCAGCCACTAACTTGGATATGATTTTATAAGCCACATTACAAAGAGAGATAGGTCGGAATTGAGATAACCTATCAGCCCCATCACACTTGGGGATGAGAGCAAGGAAGGTGGAATTCAAGGCACGAAACATTTGCTTATTCCTCTGGGACTCAAGAACAACCGCCATAAGATCCAACTAAATGATATCCTAGAATTCTTGAAAAAACTCAATCGGGAAACCATTGGGGCCAGGAGCTTTACCCCTCTTCATCTAAAACACAATCCCCTCCAGCTCATCAAGAGAGATCTCTTTCATCAGATACTCATTCGTCTCCCTGGAGACCAATTGAGGAATACAAGAAAGAACCTGTGCTTCCTCAGCCGAGCCCCCCCGCGAATCCTCCCTAAATAAAGTAGCAAAATACTGAGAAGCCTCAGTAGAGATTTCCTGAAATGAGGCAAGACGATCCCCCCTATCATTCACCAAAGCAGAAATGGAATTACCATGCCTCCTGTCCTTCACAAAATTGAAGAAGAAAGCAGAGTTTTTATCACCCTCCTGCAGCCATTCAACCCGGGCCTTTTGCTTCCAATAGATCTCTTCCCGCAACTCCAATTCCTCAACCACTTTCAGAGTCCTAGCCTCCTCCCTCAGAAGATCCTCAGAAGCCCCATTCTCACGAATCAACCGCGTAATATTATTCAACTCATCCTGAGAAGCAACCTTATCATGAAAAATATTACCAAAACATCTCTGATTCCACCTTTTAAGCTGATATTTGACAAACTGAAGAAGCTTGGAAAAAGTGTACATTGCCGTCCCAAAAGCAGGTCTCCCAATCCTCCACCACACAACCACTTGATCATGAATAGTAGAATCCCGTAACCACATAAGCTAGAATTTAGAGGGAGAACGAGGTGCCCGAGGCCAGTGATCAGAACCTCTCCAATCAAGAATTTCAGATCTAGGAGACCACAAGTCTCCAACCCAATAACAGGAAACCAAGAAACGGTCAAGCCTCTCGGCAACACAACTCTCACCAATTCTCCTATTATTCCAAGTGAAATGACCATTACTGGGCTGAATATCAATAAGATTTAAATCTAAAATGCTATCCCTGAATAGCATAGAAGAAGGCTCCAACCTAGCAATACCACCTCTTTTCTCAGACAACTCCACAATAGCATTAAAATCTCCAGCCATAATCCACGGATGGAAAGGAGCTAAGCTATGAACAAAATGAAGATGGGACTAGAGAAGCTGTTTACCCTGAAACTCAACAGGTGCATACACATTAGAGAGGAGAATACACTCACCAGTCTCAAAACAAGAGGCAACCAAGGACATAGAGGATCTAGAGGACGTCCACCAAAGAGGGAAAATCTTCCGAGGGTTCCAAAAGCAAGCCACCCCCCCGGAAGCACCAAGAGCCCCCACACACTGGCATTCACCATATTTCCACAACTTAGGTACCATGTCCAACATATTATCCACAGATAATTTAGTCTCTTGAAGAAAAAGAACATCTAAAGAATGATTCCTAACCAAATTGAGAACAACTTTTTGTTGAGGGCCACTGTTCAAGCCCCTTACATTCCATGAGAGAACAATCATTTTTGGGGGCATGAAAAATGCGAATCCAGAGTCTTGACTGATCCTGACTCCACCAAAGTTTCTCCAGCTAATTTAATCTTATCCATATCCTTTTTCCTTCCTAGCTTGGAAGTCCTCTCACCAACCCCTTTCTTTAGTTCCTTTTGCAAAATACCCAAGCAAGAAGAGGACAAAGAGCTCTTACCCACTCCCGTACCTTCTTTCAGGGGCAATGGAGATCCACCTCCTCCACCCTTCGTAGCTCCAATAGTAGAATCTTGTTCAGCCTGGATAACCAATTGTTGAATCGTCTCCATCTGCCCAACACCAACCTCCTGCACAACCTACATAGCCTCCAAAGGAGGCCTGTCCTGTCCTGTACCCAAAGTTCCTTGATCCAAGTTCATCAACCCCAGATTCATTTCCTGTTGGCTAAGATCATCCAACACCTCAAACCTATTAAAAGTGTCATCATCCTACCTCTCCCTCAAGGTCCGCTTCTGCCCTCGATTCTTATTGCGAGCCTTGACAGGGACATAACCATCATCACCGTTACCATCACTCGGAATAGGATCCTTCCCCTTATCAACCCTAGGCGGATTGCGAGAAGGCTGAGAAGGCTGGGGCGCCATAGGCTTAGCCCTAGGGCACCTACACTGTAAGTGACCATATTCATGATAGAAACGACACCGAAAAGGTAGGGTTTCATAATCTAGCTGTTGTACCCAAGTATAGGATCCAACACTCACTTCAATAGAATCTGGCAATGGCTTGCTTAAATCAATTTCTACACAGATACGAGCAAAAGTCATTACCTTTTTAAATTGCGTTTGCTGTGAAGACCCAACAGGTTTACCAAGCATTGAAGCCACCAAATGCAACACATAATCTCGCCAACACTCAACCGGAAACCATGGCAACCGAACCCAAACCGGAATCCGACTCGGTAGCGCCTCAGTCGGGTTGAAGCCTGCATGCCATGGCTTGATAAACAATCCCACCTGGTTATAAAAATAGGGGCCCCCATCAAAGACCTGATTCCGATTTGCCATGCAATCAAATGAGACCATAAAATAGTTGTTTGCAAGGAGCCTAATCTCCATCTCCCCCTTCGACATCCATGTCCGTTGGGCCCAGGATTCCAAAAATTGCAGTGAAACTCTCAAACCCATGAACTTGCAGTAAAAGGAGTGCCTCGAATAGTATTCAATATCATCTACAAGCATCTCCATTAGAATAATCAATTTTGGTCTCTCTTTGCATCTTTCCAAACACTCGTTAATCTTCGTTATCCGGGAACCACTGGCCGGTCCTAGATCAATCATCTTCGTCTCCGGTGAAAACAGTGTATTGTCAAAAACATTCTCACCATGCACCGAAGGCTTCGAACCACATGCTAATCGGAAATCCAATTTGGGGCTAGCCCCAGATGTTTCCCCACATGACATAGCTAAAAACAAAAACCTCAGCAGACATGCAAGCCCCCAGGTCACTATAGCAAGAAAAGGAGAACCCCAAGGGAAAGAACTAACCCCCTCTGCCCAGAAGCCACCCAAGTGGCAGCAAGAAAGCCTCTAGAATAGACAAAACCCACACAACAGTGGGAAGAACCAAGGCCCCACAAAATGGTCAGCTAACCAAGCAACAATCCCAAGACCACACACCCTCACCATAGACCCACGCGGGTAGAGGAGGAGATCAGGCGCCAAGACAAGCTGTACACAGCTCGACAGCACCAAAGAAAGCCCCGAAGGTAAAGAGGGAGCCCGGCCCAGCACAATGGACGCCAACCCCTCACACAATAGTTACACAAGAAGAAGGAACCAACAAAATGTTTAGCAGATAAACCCCCGCCACGAACCCCGAATGCAACAAAATAGCCCCCACAGTGCAACAACAAATAGATCACAAGGAACGAGCTAGGGCACGGATGCCTTAGCTCGGCTTACAGGGCTCGCGAACGCCATCATCCTCTTGATTCCCAACATAAAATTTTTTATATGAAGGATAAAATTCTAATTTTTTCAAATTTATATTTGTAATTATGATATCTAACAAGTTTATTTGGTTTCATAGTGTTTTATTGAATATTTTTCCTTAACCAAGTTTCAAAGCAAACCAATTACAATTTAGACATAGGCAAGCATATACAACATAACTTTTTTTGTATGTATCAAAATTCATTTTTTACTGGATCAAGGACATAAATACCTAGCTCGAACATATTTTTTAGAATTTTATTTTGATAATATACTATTTTTCCACATGTGCAGAACATAGAGCTTGATTTTTGGTGAAAAACCTATGTTTAATCAAACTATAAAAAATACATAATAAAACAAAAACATATTAAAATTATATTTGATGGATAGCTCATTCTAAGGACTACCATCATCAGTTGGTCTGTGAAGTCTCCTCCATTTTCATCCTCAACCCAAGCTTGGAAAGGAAAAAATTTGCAGAGATTTGGTAGAAGAGGAGGAGAAGGGGGGCAAAGGGGGGTTCATATGGACCCCTAGTTCGAGCGAACTTGAAGGGGGGTTTCTATGGACCTTGGTTCAAGCGAACCCCCCTTTTTTAAAATTTTCCATTGTCTTCATTTTAAAAAATTTCCAAAAAGTGGGTCCCATCATTAAATAGGGTTGCTCGAACCATGGTCCATATGAACACTCTAGTTTGTGCGAAACCCTAAAAACTAATTTTTTTTCATGGGAGTGTTTTTGCAATTTTCCTTCCTCAACAAAATTGTAAACCAGTATTGTGGGATTACCCACCCCAACATATCTATCAATTATTTCAGTGGATGCATCCCATTCTATCAACCATAGTCCTAATGCCTAAACTTATTTTGGTGTATCCATTCACCCTTCAAAATATTCACACCATATAATAGTGATTATTCTTATAAGCTATTTCATCTTTCATCATATCTATTTGTGGTTCAATTAATTTTTTCACCCTTCAACAAATCCATTCCCTACTTTAGTGCATCTAGTCATGCTTCAACTATGCACTCTATTTTTCAACATATCCATTGCATCTACGAATCTTCTATTATAGGGATCTACAATCCAATCAATCAAACATATCCATAGTTTGAGCTTAACCTAAATCCTAATATGAGCTTTAATAAAATAAATTTAAGATATTTTTATATCAAAACAAATCTTAAGATATGTTCCTCTAATTTCTTCTATTCCATTCCATTTCTCTTCTAATAATCTATTCTCATCCATTCTCTTCCTTCATTTGTATCCAAATAATCAAACAATCATTATGACTCAATCTTATTTTAATGATTCCCCTCATCATAACCATCCCCAAAATCTATCCCATACAAAAGATAATGATATCTTGTTGATCAAGATGAATATAAAATCAATCCCATATTCCATCATCACTGGAAAGCTTTCCCCAATCTTCCACCACTCACTGATTCCTTTTGATGAAGAAATGACTATCACACCATATCCCATCATTCCTCCATGTATATCTATTTTTCACACTTATCCTACCTTTGACAAGGGAAACCCACTCTATCCCTCATCCATATCTCACTCTTTTCCCTCACTCACATATCCCTCTCATATAACATCCATACCGTTGATGGTGTTTTCTTAACAACTTAGACAGAATACAAATATCCTATCTCTCTTGAAAGGTAAATCTCTATCAGCAAGCCTCAAGAGATAACCCCAAGGTCTCTAGGGTCTTGACAATGCATAAACAACTCAGTGATAAATGTGAAAATGCTGGTAATCACAAAGGGAACCTTACTACAAGAAAATAATGAATCCTTAAATTTATTAGATCTAGCAATATGGTGATACTTCCAATCCTAAATCTAACTTGAATAATAAATAAATGGAAAAAGAAAAAGGTTTCAAGAGACTTCTAAATTTAACACTAACCCTAAGATTGACAATGCAAATGATAATGAAAATGGAACAATCCTTAGAAGCTGGCTGATTCTACCACCGGCCTAGATGAATGCAGTATGGCAGAAATAGTGCAATCTTCTAAGGTATTAAAGATTTTTAGATCATGAACATTCATCCAAAACAACCTTAGTGCAATTGCAATGAACAAATATTCATGATTGAACTAAGCACAATGAGTATAAAAGTCTGGGCTAACTTTGCAAAGCAACTAACAGTCAGCTAGCTACAAAAAGTATGGACTAGAGATTTCTACAAACACTTCAAGCATCAAACCATAAACATTATCAAATCATCTGGAATTAACCTAGCATATATCAAATAAATTTAAGTAATTTCAAAAGATAGAATCTTAGGAACCATGCCAGATAAAATTCAACACAAGAGAGGCACCAAATCATAATGTCTTTACTTGCATTAAATCACCCACAATAGCAACAATTTCAGTCTTCTGTTACAACACTTGCTTGAAAATGATACTAACTCCTAACTCTAACTCTTGCTTTACTGCTTTAATTCGCTCCAATATCAAAACTATTTAGCCCTTACAAATGAGGCAGAATGCCATATTTATAGAAACCCCCCAAGATATGTCGCCCTAATTAGGGTTTACAATAATAAATGGCCACAAAACAAGTCAGCCAAGAGGAATTCAAAATTAAATAAAATATGCATTAAATGCATGTACTCCATCCAGGTCAGCCTAGGATTTCCAACATAATCTAGACCAATGCATGTGAAGGAGAAGAGAAATAATGGGGAAGCAAAAAATGTAGCATTGCATTAACCACTTCCCCCTTTATCCTTAGTGTGCTCCATCTTATCTTGCACCATCAAAAATACCTTGTCCAAGTCGGCCACAAGAGGCATAGGTAAAATCTTAACTCTCCTCTCAATGGACTTGATATCATCTCTTGATTGTTTTACCATTTTATCCCAATCTACCTTACTGGTTTGATATTTATCAATCACTACAATGTAAGTAGCTACATCATCCAACTGGTATTCAATGACTGGGCCCTCATTGACTGGAGAATACACATCCCGCCACCATCTTCTCAACTGCTCCAAGATAAGGTGTTTTGGCACAAATCTCTTTCTCACTGTCATCACCTCAAAGAAGGAAATGCACTTGTTGTAGATTTCAGTCAAGGTGTCCTCAATTTGTTTCCCCTGTTTATACACCTTTAAAATTTTTTTCCTTATTTACAGAACTTCAAACCACTCCCAAGGTTCTGCAGCTTTGGAGGAAGGAAGAATTCCATCACTTACTAATTTTTCCTCAGTATATTCCATGATGGTTTTAATATTTTGCAACAAGAGATCTACATCTTCCTTATCCTGAGCTAGCACATTCCTTAGCCAATCGATTGATCTCATTGCATCTCCTCCAGTTGAAAGAATGTCCTTGATAGCATCATCTCCCTTGATTTGCACTCCTTGTAACCAACTGATTGTAGCATGTGTGGTGTTTTTCATTCTTTCCAACTCTGCTATTGTTTCTTGTGATAGGAAGCTTGCAGCAGATGATGAGGAGCTGATGGACTACAAGGGTTCATCAAATCTTGCAGATATCTCTTGAGTTTATCATTTTCCTTCTTCAATTCCTGCTTGGTCTGTACTTTTTTCCTCAACCTACCCAAGATCATAGCACTAGAGCCTTCATATTCTTCAATCTCTTGTTCCATATAAGTAGGCCTTAGGTTGATAGTTCGCACATTGTAGTCACTTCCAGTCACATCATCCCTATTCTTATCAGGAGTAGGAGTAGCAATGTGAACCACCCTGTTATTTGCTTCATCTCTCTCAATCTTGGAGATGACTCTGGCCTTCTTCTTTCCTTTACCCTTTCCTATATTTGTCAATAACTAATCCCAATTGGGAGGGGTGTCATCCACAACAATTTGTTTACTCTTTAATTCCTTATCCAACCAACTCAGAATAGTAGATTTTGATTGTACATTACTTTGTCCAACTTCATCTTGTTGATCCCTAGGTGTATCTTTGCCCAAATCTTGTTTCTCAGAAATCTCCTCGGCTTTATCCTCTTTTCCTTTATCATGCTCTTCTTCTTCATGCACCGGTGATGCAGTCCTAACTGGCATTTCTTCCCTTTGAGAAGGTCTATCCTCTTCACTTCTTACAGGTGAATCCTCATAAGTTACCAGTGGAGACTGTAACACCTTCTCTAGTTCTGCCTCAGCACTATAGAGCTCACCTTCTTGAAATTCTTCCCCTTCTGGATCTTGATGACTTTCTACCTCTTTGGATTCACCTGGTGCATTGTGAGCTTCATGGGAAGGAGGAATAATATCATGTTGTTCTACAGTAGGGGTGACTGAAGGCGCACCCTTCCTTGGCACACTATCCTTGGGAGAAGGAGTTCTTGATCTTCTTGTATATACCTACGTTCTTTCTCCCGATCTCTCCACATTTATTACTGGTGGAATAACTTCCTCCCTTGCCTTAGAGCTTTCCTTTTCCTTCTATGACAATCTTACTATCCTTCTTCTCTTGGGCACAAAAACACTAACTTCTTTATCTTCCTTTTTAGCTTCATCTTTTGCCGACTTCCTGGTTCTTGAAATGTGCTTCCTTTTCTTTGCAATGGGCTTTCTTTGTTTTTCTGCCTCCTATACTTCCTCCGCTTGAACATCCTTAATCTTCTTAATCTTAAAAGGAGCTCATCTTTCCTTACCCATGGGATCTTGTTCATTGACTCCTCAGCGGAAGTGGAATGAGACTCAAGTCTCCCATTAGATCATAGGTGCATTGCACCCTCACTTTCTGAACACATCTTATGCTTGAGCCACAACTTAGTATACTTGATCACTAGAGTCATGATCTGCTCTAGCTATGTTTTCTCTTCTTCCACGATGATCTACTTCTCCCCTTTGGTTTATCCTTCCACGACCCACCTCATAATCATACGAGATCAAATCTCCATCATCTTCAACCTAATCTGGAACAACCTTTACATTGTATAGTTGGACTAAGTTTACCCACAGCCTAGGAAACTTCTTCCTTTTGATCTCAATTTCATCACTGAAATTGGCCCAATAGTCCTCTATATCATCCTTATGACTATATTCCCTGCTGGCCTTCTTTTGTGCTTTACCAATCTTGTCAAATCTAGATCTCTTGGAATGAAAAGATAAACCTAGAGTACTCATTTCTCCTTTAGAATCATAGTTCGAATTAATAGAAGGCCATGCCTCACTACAACCTATCCTCAGAGGAAAATCACCATCGAATTCAGTCTTATGTTTATCCTTTTTCATAATTGCATCAAAGTCACATATCTGCCTTGTGACCTCTAGACGTATAATGTGATCTTTGGGATACCTAGGAAGTCTATATGGAGCCCTCTGACAACCATCTATCCTTATATATGAAAAGGTGGGAAACTATATAAACCAAGCCCCATACCTTTTGATTAACTCTTTAGCATTGTCAAATATTCTTACATGCTCACACTACCTTCTGAAACCCTGATGATGTGCATGGTGGTCACATCGGCTCACCTTCTGTAAGCCGAGTTCAGGTGTAGCTGTGGATAAACCTCATAAATTACATCTTTCCCAAACACACCTCTTGTACTTAGTCCCTTGTATGGATGGAATCTTGCAAGCGCATAAACCAAGTAGGAGGTCATTGTGAAGGTCTTCGTCTACAGAACATTACACATCTATTCATGAATCATGGCACTTATGATGCTTGCTCAGTGGTAGTTAGTCTTTTGTTCCATCCTCACTATGACATAGAACATCCAATTTTCAAACACTCCTAGACTCTTCAACCCTACCACCCTACTGAGAAGGGTGATAACATCATAGTATTCCTTCTTAAATTTAACTTTGAATAGCTACTTGGGTAGCTTAGACAAGTGGGACTTAGGTTTCTCCATCCAGGAATTGATAACTTGTTGGGACTTGATGGTATCTTCCTCATAAAACTTCTTTGCCACATCCATATCAAAACCCACCACATGAGACCTGTCTGGCATGTCAAAGGTCTAGGTTATAGACACAGGATTTAGATTTGCCACAATCCTTCCTTGGTGACCAACTATCCTTTGTGTACCCTTGTCATAGTGTCTAGCACACTCGAGCGCCAACTCATAACATTGCACTATAGGAGGGAATCCAGCTACATGTGCCAACCCTGATTCCAATATTCTTCTAGCCAACAAAGGAAGGTCCTGTGCTACCATCCTTGTTTTAAACTATTCATAATCCCACAATCCAACGTTTGTATTTGTTACCTCTGACCAGATGGAAGTCAACTTGCTCTTAGGGATTCTGCTCTTTATACATTTTGATTCTTTTTGCCTCAAAAACAAAAGACCCCTCTGCACATAGATCCATTACTCTACCTTTGGTTCCACTTGTCACTACCTTACTTGATTCAGCCTCCATCTAACAAAGAAACCATAATAAAGATCACATGAAACCCAAGTTAATTAATCAAAAATGGCATAGTCTACCTCAATATAAGTCCCATGATAAGAAAAACTCTCTAAAACCTCATAAGAATTGATCATATCAAAGTTTGGGTTTTCAGTCCTCCCGCGGAATCCAAGCCAGAGAGGAACTTCAGAAAATTCCCAACCAGATGGATTTCAGCGAAATAAACACAACAAGCTTCCAATAATCATTTAATCAACTATCATTATCTAAGAGGCAACATGACACATCTTTAAATAACTCAAATTGATCATACAATGTGCAATCACCAACTAATAAACCATGCTACCTCTTGGTTCTTCATTTTTAGCAAAGTTTCAGAGAATTCTGCCCAGGACAAAAATCAACGAAAATAACAACATTTTACGAATTATGGGAAAATGAAGGGACAAAGGAAATTTCAGGAAAATCCTGAGGGAACGAAAATCTACGAAGCAGGAAAAACTCTGAATTATTGCACATTTTGGGAGAATGAAGAGAAACTAGAAAATCAGGGAATTCCAGTGGTTAAGGAATTCCATGAAGACTTTGAAATAATGAATGTCAAAATTTTCTCATGACTTTACTCAAATTGATCGAATGATCACAAATTTGAGGACCTTGGGCTTGAAACTAGCTCGATTTGAACCTCCTACAGATCATCTTTAAATTTGAGACTTATCTTGAAGAAAATCGAAAGGGATTGGTGATGCCCTAAGCCCGAAACCCTAAAAATTTTCCATGAATACACAGGACAAGCTTGAGCTCAGCTTACTCAATTGCTAGGTTCTCAAAAATTTCCTTATGGCCTACACAAGTGAGCTACCTCATGATGAAACCGAAAGACAAGCTCACAAACTCACTTGAGATCGTTAATCTAACAAAACCGAGCAACCCTAGCTTCAAGATGTTCAATGCCCAAACATGCAGAAATTCATACTCCAATCACACTCAAGATGCTAAAGAATCATTCACATTCAACAATCAAAAGCAAAGCAATGAAGACATACCATTGATGAAGTGAAACTTGATTACAACAACGACATGTAACAATCTTTAGTGCCTTAGCAAACAATAGATGATGCCCAAGAAAATCACCACCAAATCCAAGAATTCACAAATTGAACATGCCAAACCTAGCCAAACACTCAAGATTAAGCACCTCAGATCAATAGAAATAAAATTATAAAGACTTAATGGCACGAAACTCCCCAAAATCGATTAAATACCTATCATAGAAATCGTACCACCGAGCATTAACGCAGTTGACAAGACAACCCTGACCAAAACCCTAGAACTCGATAGGATGACAGAATTTTGGAGAAATCCGGTCACCACGGAATTCCATGAAGGACCAAAATCTCTAAACCATAGTGTAAAAGCAGCTACCACCGAGTTTTCAAGGAAACTGGGGAATTCCACCAGTGGAGGAAAATCCCGAAGTTGAAGGAAAACCCGAAAATTGTCTAAAACTTAAGATTTTCAATCAATATCATAGAGGGATCACCAATGTAGGTAATATATACATCCAAGCTCATGTAAAGCAAGGTAAATCCTAAAAAAGGGCCAAAATAACAAGAACGAAGCAAAAAGGGTCCTTTGCTTGGAGCGGTGTGCAAAAAAATCTGCACACAACACTTATCACATTTCTAACTATAATTAAATGAACACTTTAATGATTTAATTATTCTTTAAATCTTTTCTTCAGTCAATTAAATAAATCTTAATTTATTTAATCTTCAAGTTTTGAACGTGGAATTACATAAACATTTAATTCATAAAAAGCTTATTCTAGACATATTCTTCTATATTTGGATAATCACTTAAGTTATCTAATTATTCATTTACCACTCAAGTCAAGATCTATTTAAATTAGTCAGTCATCTCCTGATCTAATATTTGTCTATTTTTAACGAAGAGACTTCCTTATTTAATTAGCAAGTTATCTAGTTTTAATTCTTCTGCATGCAAAAATTTATTAATTAGATAGCTTTATTTAATTAATTAATCCATTTGTGGATTCAAAAAAATTATTTCTTTTATTCTATCTTTATCTTTTACATGCAATCATTATTCTTCTAATTTTTGAGTACTTTCAACTAAAGATTAAATCATTATTTAATCTTGATCTTCACCTTTTATGTTTTATCACTCACATCGCTACTAACACTAATCTCAATGCATGTCACAATCTTTTATCTGAATCATCCATCTATCTTTCAATCTGAGCCTATCATTTGAACAATCAATTTTCTATAAATTGACCTGATCTTCATCATTGCAACTCCTCTCAAAATCTTATGACTTTTAGAAGAAATCTATTATCTGAATCTTTGATGTTTTACTAAATCACTATCATAGGCTATACTTGCACAAAGAAATCTGAGGGAAATTACAATCAAATGACAAAATGGAGAAGGACAATTGAGGTCATGCATGGAATGATGTAGATATTTAGTGAGATGGTTTTTTTTTATTTACGTTTTGTCTATTTCCTTTGTTCTTTGTTGTCTAGCTTTAGTTTACATTTGAGTTTAATTGCATTGTTATTGCTTTAATCCACTTTTTTTTTCATGATGTTACATTGGCGAACCCAACGTGAAGACGCATTCTTCATAAAAATCCGTAGAAGTTTTATTCCATTTTGCAAGTATCATATGGTCTGATGCATTTGACGCACATAATGATGTAATTGATACTGCGAGCTGCATATGATAAATAAAGTGACGGATCTAACAAAAATCAATGCATCTGTGGCTATCTGTGACAAACTTGACTGGTAAACCCACGATGCATCTATTTCATTTTGTAACGCATTTGACTGGTATAATTTTTGAGTCCAAATTCTGAATTTGAAATTTTCATGGTGTTTTGCATTATGATTAATTTTTAGTTTGTAGTGTGTCTTTAAGGAGTTAACATAGTGTTTGCAAGATATAGCATAGAAGACTAGTTTTTGAAACCTTTTGGCAGAATGATCGGCGAAGATAAATTTGAAACTATTGATAAATTATTTTGTACGGTGTGTGATGAAGACTATTTTGAAACAAGACTATCTATTTAGAATAAATAAAATTTCAATTAGTGGTTAAAAATAACCATGTCTACCATGTTTTGTGCACTTGCACACTCTATGTTAAATGATCCAGTATGTACGTACACATTGGTCTTTTTCTTTTTTAATAGAGGCTTCCCTGGGGATTTCATCACCTCAGGTTTTAACCTTGAGCATGTTTTTCGGTGGGCTATATTAAAGGGGGGAGAACAAAAGTTGTACCCCAAGGAGTGGCTAGCATCGGTCGAAGCCAAGCCATGAGACCCTCAATCCCCTAAGATTGAGTGGTGATGAGAGTAGGAGAGACCCTCCCAATCTCAATCTATTTAAGATGGGATCTCTATTCACGAACTCCCTTACTAGACACCCTTTGTTTTAGAAACCCAAATCCTTCTATCTGTTGGCGCAAGAGGTTAGACCTCTGAAGCCATCTCACATCCATACGGTTCTTTATAGAGATGAGAAGTATACCATGGGAGTTTCATGGGTATTGAAGCTTGGCTACCCTAGAGAAGTGAGTGTCGTGGAGGGGATCCAATGGAGTCAATCTTCTAATCATCCACTCTCAATAAATGTAGCTAGGGAAACCCAAGTGAGAACTTAGTAAGATACTATCACATTCCAGCCTTAGGATCATAGTTGTTTTCATCTGATTTAAATTTTCCATGTCTAAAACACTAAGTTTTCTGAGTGTCCATTATTTTCCAAAAATTTGATTGGAAATAGTGAGTCAAAAACCCGCGGTTTACCAAAAAAATGCATTTGTTCACCAAAAAACCCCAATTGTTAAATTAAGTAGCATTTGTTAACTAGTCAGACGCATCTATCAAAACTAGTCTAGTTTGTTAGTTACCAGAAATCGTGTTGCATCTACTTACCAGTGAGTCGCATCTATCAGAACAAGTCACATATGTTATTTAGGGTCACACATGTCAAGTCTATTAAATACCTTTGATATTGGAAAACTGCTTTTGATACTTTATGTGACGCATCTAATTAGGTGAGCCACATCTATAGTTTGGAACAATGCATATACAATGTCAAAGACCCAACCTATATTTTACTAGACAATAGTCTCTATTACCAAAATACCGCATTCGTTTACTAGTAAGCCGCAGTTGATTTCCTGAGTCACATTTACAGTTTAGAACAATGCATCTACCACTCACAATTCCTGATACATAGTCTGAGTCCAAAACCTGAAACTGACAATTTATGAGTCGCATTTGATACTATGATTCACATTTACCTGATACAAACCCGAGACTGAATTTACTAGTAGACCGCAACTAACAATACAAACCGTAACTATTAAATTCTATGACGTATATGTCATCCTGCAATGCATTTGCCTGATTACCAGAAAACCAAAATTCACTGTCACAGACTAAAACCAAATAGTCATACTAGTATCTAACTTATCCTTTTACATTAATCTTTGGATAGAAAATAGAAATTTTGCTCATACTTTGCACGATTGCATCCTTTAGGTATAATTCAGTCATAGCGATAGGCATCCTAGTTGTAGATCTTACTTTCCTCTTAGGAGTCTTTATTACTTTTAGAAGAATCATCATTTGCAGATCTTAGAATAGGAACTTTCCACCCTTTAGATAAACCCTTGCTTCAACAAATATTGGCATTGAACCTTGTCATCATATATTTTTGTCCTACACGTGATTCCTTCGAGCTCATCAGTCTAGTTTGGGAGCTCACCTTATCTTTTGTTCCTATTCCTATGAAGGTTCCTTGTCAAAACTAAGGTGAAACTTGGGTTAAACTTCAGGTGGTAGGTAACCTCTTTTAGAATCTTTCAAAATTGATCACTTAGGCTTTTGCATATTTAGATATTGTTGTCCTAGGATAGCATCATTTTAGACATATCTTATTTGCAAGAAAATACCAAAAAAATAGGTGCATTCATTCCCTATATTTAGAAAATCCTAAAAACATAGACTAGATTCATACCATCTATAGACTTAGTTTTTGTATCACTTGCACTTTGAGCTTACCTTACGTGGTTGAAACAAGATCTAAAAGGAAAGAAAGAGAAAAGATGGTTGATCCAAACGACTTCATCAATCTTCTCTCAAACCCCTTTTCAGGGACATCTTCATCGAGACCTCACAAGAATTTATTAGAAAAATTTGTTACTAGAGACACACAAAGATGCATTATAGTGGAAGACATAGATGTTGCTACACAGGACCCTAAGTTTTCCTCCTTTGTAGATTACTATCTAGCAAATGATCCTCAATGATACTGAGCCAATTTTCTAGCAAAAGGTGCCAAGTTACCTCCTAGATTCGACATTTGTACCTTGCAAATAGCATCTACCCAAGGGACAACCACGACAACTACTAGTGCCAGTATACCTCAAGTGACTACTACTATACCATCTAGAGTACCTACACAAAGTACCTCATCAATACACACATCTCCATTTGGTACATCTAGCATGACACAAGGTCTAAATTTCACCATTGATGCATCATCATCCAATCCTTTCAATCCTCTTGTTGCAAAAAAAAGACCTAAAACGTTAGCTCCTATACCAAGTGTCAATGTCACTAGTACTATTCCATAGACAACAACTATACCAAGTGTCAATATTGCTAGTACTATACTATAGATTGGGGCCTCACAAACATGAAACATACCCTCCTTTCAATATGGAAGCCAACCCACCACTTCACAAATTCCAAAATAAAACCCCTTCTCACAGATTCTGAATCAAAATCCATTTTCACAAATCCCAAATCAAAATCCATTCACACAAATTCTAAATCAAAACCCATTCACTAACATTTCAAACCAAAATCCACTTTACATACCGACACTTAACCAAAAACCATCACAAAATGTTGGGTTCCAAAACACGTACATAGACCCAAACAATCCAACTAACACATCATTAATGCAAGTTGATGTCCTTCAAACACAAATGCACGCCTTGCAAACACAAATGGATAACATGGTGGTGTCTAACAAGAGAAATTTTTAAGCAAAGGATTTATACCCATTTCCCTTCGACAAATCATTATACATGACACCTTTCCCACATGTGTATGTTATACCTAACTTTCCCAAGTACAATGGAAAGCGTAATCCAATTGAACACATACGGGAATTTTCCACAATGTGCATAGATGTCGCATACAACCCCACCTATATTATGAGATTTTTTCTGAGAAGTCTTATTGGAATTGCACTAGAATGGTTTTCGGGTCTCCAATATGGCATAAAATCATGGGGTGAACTTGCCAAAAGATTCATTGAACACTTCTCCTTTAACATTGACAATGAGATCAACATAGCAACCTTGTGTCACACTACATAAGACAAAGGAGAAACTTTTATAGCCTTCTTCCAAAGATGGAGAGTATATCCAATCAATGTCCTGTAGAGATATCTGAGAAACAAAAGGTCACTACATTCCAAGAAAACCTCAACTCAAAATTGAGAAGTGACTTGAGAGTACATTGTTGCACATCCTTTATGGAACTAGTGGAAAAGGGCCTCATATTAGAAAAAGTTCTCATTGACAAAGGGGAACTCAAGACACCCAACCAAAATCCAAATGTGTAGAACACCCCTAATGATAGAAACAAGTTTTGGTCTCAGAATAAAAACTTTACCAATGATGGGGTAGTTGATGCTAAAAACCTACAAGCAGGACTGGTCATTACACTTAGAGGACATAACCCCTCTACCAACATGCTCAATGTCATTGATCAAATCCCTAAAAACACCTAATGACCACAACAACAAAGGAGGTTTCCAAAACATGAGTTCACTCCCTTAGGAGAACCCATTGAATTGGTTTTCAAGCAACTGTTACAACACAATCTTATACAGCTTCAAGAGCCAAGACAATACGATCTAGGTAAATTCAAACCATTTTGGTGGGATGACAATTCCTTTTGTGATTTTTGTCGAACTAAAGGACATAGCCTACAAAATTTTTGACAACTGAAAAACATTATACAATACTTTGTCGAGAACAAAACTATTGAAGTTGGTGGAAAAAAACTGAGATCTTCAAACACTGATCACAAGGTATTTTATGATCCACTACATGACCATGGGAAAGGAAAGGCCCCTAGTTTTGGTAACAAGACCAATACTGCAGCCAACTATGCTAGTGTCAAGCATGATTATAATGGCCTTATCATAAATCACATATGAGTTGTCAATGAGCATGTCAACACGATTACCATAAATAAAAATCTCGAGTGTGTTGTCAACACTCTCCAAACCAAGTTCACCATCTAAGGCCCTCTATACACCAGACACCACAAACTTCCAAGCCATAGTATAACTTTCTTGACCAACTGGGGAAGACCCCACCCCAAATCTCTATCCTGAAACTGTTGTGTATCTCCCCCAATCACTGATCCATTCTACACAAGGATTTACAAAGCATGACTATCCCCAATGAACTTGATGTCAATCATTTCCAAGAGATGGTAGGATATTTAACCAAAAATCATCACACTGCCTTCTTCGAACAAGACTATGCAGTTGAGAAGACAAATCATAATGACCTGTTACACCTTGAAGTCCTTGTTCATAAAATGAAAGTTAGATGAGTCTTCGTAGATGGAGAAGCAAGGTTGAATCTTTGCACTTTAAAACTAGTTAAGGCTTTAAGCTTCTTAGAGGCATGTGTGGACACCACCAAAAGCATTTTCATTAAGGCTTATGATGATGAAGAACAAAAATCAAAGGGAGTTGTAACACTCCCCATCAGAATTGGTCCTGAAGTTATGGAGACAAACTTCCAAGTCTTGGATCTCATCCTCTACAACCTTATGTTAGGTAGACCATGGATTCACGCTATGAAGGAAGTCCCTTCTGCATATCATCAATGTCTAAATTTCCCCTACAATGGCACTGAGATTACAATAGATGGTGACCCAGATCCTTTCCAATATTGTACTAATCTACAAGAGATACCCCAACGCCAAGTGTTTGTAAACCAAGAAGCTTCATCATCCAGTTCATCTCACTATCACTACTTTCCACTCCTAAGGTCGAGATCCAAGATAAGGGTTGTGGAGATTATCACATGAAGAAGTCTTATTGTGTTAGCCATCTAGTTCCTCCTAAATCATATGGTTTACGTACAATAGATAGGAGACAATTAGTGGTCACTATACACATCCCTCCCACAACAACTTTCACAAAATGGGGAGAATTAAGTAAAGAAGCCATAAATGAAGATGATGTGACCTCTTGGATATACAAAGAAGACAATGAAGAACCTCCTCCACTTTTTCAAATACCTACATATCAATATGGAAAAGGTTTTACCATAATGCAGAACAAAGGATACAATGGACATAGTGGCTTAGGGTTACATCAAAATGGGAGGACTGAACCTATCATTGTTTCTAAATGGTTGAAGGGCCTAGGGATTTGGTTTCAACCACTCCAAATTGGTGTTCCTACTACCACATCAACTTTACTAGAGGAAGTAAGTGATTCCCTTGAGTCTAACAAATATGAGTGGGATTCCCTACCCTTCACCTTTGTCATGGATCTTGATAAACTATTTGGAGAACTTGACCAAATGTTGAAATCCTTGCCAAATCCATTGAATTCTTGTCCACCAAAGACTTTGACAAAAGAGGAATGGTTTAAACATTACTATTTGGAATCTCTTGATCCTACCTCTTGAGACCCTTACAAATCCACTTCAAACAACCACACCTTGACACTAGGCCCAACTCAAAATCCACCTATGCCCAAGAAAAAGAACTAAGAGGATTTCGTAAGAAACCTATGAACTTTGACACCTTTGATGATGGCATGCCCTTAGTATACCCCTAGCTCATTGATTGGGACCAACAAGACACTCATCTTAGATATCTTTGAGAATGATTGTTGAGTTCCTGGGACTACAAGAAGGCATACCTAGTGATCATAAGGCTGGATTTACCATACACTTGGATAACATGGCATATTTTGGGGAATCTATTCAACCATCCACTCACAAAAATAAGAAAAAGAATGAAAAAGATAAAAAAGATGAGTCCCTAGGTGAAAACTGAAAGGCGCCTTTGGATAATAAAAAAGCCAAATATAAGGACACATCTGAGGGAAAAAATCTCTCTCAGGCACCCAAGGATGGAGGTTTGAACATTCTCCCAATTGCTCAGGAAAATTCAACCATGTTAGTTGAAGAATCTATGGAAATAAACATAGGTACTAAAGAGAATCCCTAGCTAGTCTATTTTGCAACATCGTTGATAGAAACAGAGCAGCCAAAATTTCACAACTTCTTCAAAAAAAGATAGATCAAATTTTCCTGGTCATATGCCGACATGCATGGACTAGATCTTGAGCTTGTATTACAACATTTTACCTTACAACCAGGAGTTAAACCAGTGAAACAAAAATTGAGGAAAATGCACCCACATATTGCTCTACTAGTCAAGGATGAATTAAAGAAACTATTAGATGTTAGTTTTATTTGATCAATTGATTATATAAATTGGATTTCCAATTTAGTATTGGTCACAAAACAAATAGGGGGCATCCGTATCTATACAGACTTCAGAGATATAAACAAAGCATGTCCCAAAGATGACTTTCCCCTATCGAATATAGACATGATTGTGGACATGACAACAGGATATGAAATGTTATCCCTTATGGATGGATTTTCAGGATATAATCAAATCAAAATTGCAACTAAAGACCAATAAAAGAAAACCTTTACTTTTCCATGGGGAACTTATTGCTGGAATTTCACGCCTTTTCGACTCAAAAATGCTAGAGGAACATATGAATGAGCCATGACGACTATTTTTCATGACCTCATACACACTCTTATGGAGGACTATGTCGATGATCTGATAGCTAAATCATTAACAAGGGCTGATCATTTACAGGTTTTAGAAAATATTTTTAAAAGTCTAGAAGAGTATAAGGTGAGGCTAAATCCAAAGAAATGTGTATTTTTCATGAAATCAGGAAAGCTGCTAGGGTATATCATTTCTAGACGAGGCATTGAAGTAGACCCAACAAAAGTGAAAACTATAATAGATATTCCTCCACCAGCTAATCTCAGTCAACTAAGGACACTACAAGGGATATTTCAGTCTATCAAGAGATTCATAGAGCAATTAGTAGATAAGACATCCCTTTCAACATCTACTCAAAAAAGGAGTACCATTTGTATGGATAGGTAAGTGCCAAGAAGCTTTTCAACTGATCAAAGATTACCTACTCACACCACCAGTGATAATGCTACCTATTGAGGGATGACCATTGATTCTTTGTATATCATCCACCACCTCAACACTAGGATCATTTCTTTCACATAATGAAAATAAGGATCATGAAAGGGTAGTATACTATATCAGCTAGACTTTGGTAGGTTATGAGCTCAATTACAATACCATTGAACATGCATGTCTTGCAGTAGTTTTTGCTACTCAAAAACTTAGGAACTACATGCTAAACCACCAAACCATGTTGGTTGCAAAGATAGATCCTCTAAAATATCTCCTTAGCAAGGCAACATTAACAGGATGACTGGATAAATGGGTAATGGTACTTAGCAAATATGATATCCAATATGTAGAAATAAAACCTATCAAAGGACAAGTCATTGTTGATTAGTTGGTTGATGCACCGATACAAGCAGATCACCCTTTAGTTGCAGATTTTCCTGATGAGTTTATATTCACCATTGACACGAGCACGACATGGAAATTATACTTTGATGGGTCCCACACAAATCATGGCTAAGGGGCTGGTATATTGTTTATCATACCATAGGGTGACTCTATTCCTAAATCATTTAGGATTGCTTTTCCATGGACCAACAACATAGCGGAATACGAGGATTTTGTGATAGGATTACATATGGTAGTCAAATGGAAGATCAAGAACCTACAATTTTATTGTTATTCTCAACTAGTAATCCAACAGGTAAATGATAACTATGAGACCAAAGATGAAAATTTGGCTCCATACAAATGCATGGGAGATAGTTTCAAAGAATATTTTGACAAGGTTGACTTTCATCAAATACCTCACATTCTAAATAGGGTAGAAGACACCATGGCTACTATTGCTTCACTCTTGGACATACCTATCAACATGCCTAAATTCAAGTTTTTGGTAGAAAAACTTTTGGTCCCTACCTATGACATCCCAGATTCAAAGATGTGTGAGATTGTTGGTCCCAATTCCCCATGGTATAAAGAAATATATGACTACCTCCATGCCGAGATCCTACCCCCTGACCTTTCCAACAACCAACGTAGGACATTTATTCATAAGGTAGCCAAGTATTCCATCATTCAAGATACCCTTTATAGACGTTCCCTAGACAATACCCTATTGAGATGTCTGAATACTAAAGAAGCACAAGCAATCTTGTGTGGGGTACATGAGGGTATATGCGGATCCCATTCTAGCGGTCCTACCTTAGCTAAGAAGATTATGAGACTGGTTTATTATTGGCCTACAATGGAAAAAGACTCATATATCTTTGTCAAGAAATGTCATCAATTTCAAATACACAAAGACTTGATACATGCACCAGCATAGGAGCTCCATCCCATAATGTCACCATGGCCCTTTTCCCAATGGGGACTTGATCTCATAAGTAAGATACATCCCACATCCTTTGACAACCATAAGTTCATTATTATTGTGACTAAGTACTTTTCCAAGTGGATTGAAGCTATTCCCATGACCTACATCACTGGCACACAGATTTCTAGGTTTATCCTTAACTATATCATTTGTCAGTATGGTGTTCCTTAGTCCATAATCATAGATAATGGTCATCCATTCAAGAACCAAGAAGTTTGTCATCTCTATGAAGAATTCCATATCCAACATCATTTTTCCACCCCATATTACCTGCAAGGCAATGACCAAGCTAAGGCATCTAATAAAACAATCATCAAAATCCTCAAAAGGACTATTAATGATGTTGGTCATGATTGGAATTTATAGCTTAATCCAGCCTTATGGCTTACCGCACAAGCATTTGTACTACCATTGGCACCACTCCATATTTCTTAGTATTTAGTTTTGAGGCCATCTTGCCTATTGAGGTCAATATTCCTTCCTAAGGGTATCTTTGAATGTCATACTGATGATGAAGAGTACCATGTTTCAAGACTGCATAAGCTAGAATTACTAGATGAACGAAGATAGAAGACATTAGATCATCTCCAAACATATCAAAATCGTCTTTGTCACAGCTACAATAGGAAATTATTGAATAGAAAATTTGATATTGGTGACCTAGTTTTAATGGGGAATCCAAAGAATCAAGTAGAAAGAGAAAAACTAGAAAAGTTTGAACCAAACTAGTTAAGACCCTACATTGTTACAAAAGTATTTAGATCAGGAGCGTATCAACTCTCTACTCTTGAAGGAGAACCATTATCAACACCTATCATTTGTCTTCATCTGAAGAATTTCTACTCATAGCTTGACATCCTTGTCTTAATTATCAAAAATCAAAAAATCATTACCTAGGGAAAACACGGCAAGCAGGCCTCTTGGTAACATCAAAAAAATAAAAAAACAAAAAAAAAAAATAGTAAAGAGAAATAAGTTGTCCAATAGTGAAAACCACTATAGAGGCACTTTAGATAAGTACCATGGTGAAAACTTAGCAAACAAGGTCCATGTGTAGTCAACCCTACTCTTTTGTCTACCATCATTCCAATCTGACGATCCTTGTACATATCACATATCTTTCTCATCCTTCGCTTGTACATACCATTCATAATAAATGGTTGTCTTTTCCACAACTTGGAATGTTTGACATCAAGCACACTTCATATCCCCCATCCCATCCTATTCATAATCAATTAGTCTTATACCTGACTAGAGGAAAGCACTTGACTTATGTCTTATTGGTTCTTACATTGGATCTTCTAAAGATGTAAAACCATCGAGAAAAAATAAAAAACATTAGAAAACTTCATAAAGACAAAAAAATCGAAACATGCCAAAAATCCAAGAACAGAGTCAGAGTCAGCTACACTAGTCAGTCTATGTCATTGTCAAACTATGTTTCCTCTACAATTGGATGTAGGCAAGACCATTTGCCAATGTTCTCCTGAGGCATAGGTTAGTCCTTTTAGGTTTTTCTATATAAAATTATGACTCAATCCATTTGTTTATAAGACAAGGTCATTAGTCATGTCGAACTATAAGTTTTGTACATGTATAATGTAGGAAAGGACATCAATTGATGAGCTCCTAAGGCCGTACTAGTTCAGTCCATTAGGGTTCATCACATACACTACCACACATGCCATATATCTTCATGCAATTCAAGCCTTTTTTAGTCAGTCTTGTCAATCAAAGTCTAGTCAAACTATGAGGTCTTTGCATGTATAATGTGAAGCAAGGCCATCTATCAATGAGACCTAAGGCATACTAGGTCAAGCCTTTGGGTTGATCGTCACCACAATCAATTGTCGACACATCACAATCATGCATCAGCGAGATGAACAAGTGAAAAAATGTCACCAAGTCAAATAAAACAAATCAATCCAACTTAGTCTGCTATAGGATATGTCCTTCCTTAAAATAGACATTATCAAAACAATCAATCTATTTCTTAGACAAGATGAGTCCTTCCTGAATACAGATATTGTCAAACAATCAACATAGCCTTACATAGGTTATGACATCAACGACATCAGACTCAACATCTTATATGATATGTGTCTTTTTGAAACAAATATTTTGTCATGCCTTATATATATAATCACAAAATCGAAACCAAACTCAACGTCTTATATGGTATGTGTCGATCCTGAAACTAGGCTCAATCAATCAATCATCTTATCAATCAAAAATATCAAACAAACATATCAAGTTTTGGAAAATATTTTATTGGCTATTGACTTTGTGGTTTTTTTATCGTATCAGTTTATTTGGCTTTATCTTGGAATCCCATTACTAGCTTTCTCAAGGATGTCCCGTGAAGGATTTAGAGAACCAACAATGTATTAGAATTTTGTTTTCTCAGACTGTTGTTTGTTGATTGTCTGTTGATCTAGTTTTGAGTCATGTTACTAGCTTTCTCAAGGATGTCCCATGAAGGATTTAGAGGATCGATGACATCTCATGATGCGTCTTTTATTTTTTTGGTGTCTTTGGTTTGTCTTGACAAAAATACTAGGGTAACTATGCCCTTAGTATGATTTTGGACATTCCTTGTCTGCAACTGTCTGTTTTTAGCAGGTGGATGACCTTGCACACTTTGATCTATCTCATATCATTGTGTTTTTCTCCATTTGTATTATTTACCGCCCAATGATGATTTAATGCAAGGCCTATTTTGTTTCAACAAAACATCAAAGATTGCTAATACTAACATCCATGTCTTTTATTATTCATCTTCTTTTCGCACTAACATTTCTTCTTGCTTTCATTATGATGGAGTCCTATGGCACACAAAAATATAAAGCATCCTACATGTGCATTCATGTTAGAAAAATCATGTAAATATCATTATATTTTAAATCATACATATATGTTGCATTTTGAAAACACCAAAATATAAGCATCTATAATATCTAGGAAACCATGGCATAATAGTCATTCATTATCATAGATTACATAACATATAGCATCACATGTACATAGAAATTGTAAATACATACATCACATTGCATCTCATTATCATCATATAGAATAAACATCACATCATAGGCTGCATCAACATGATAATGTAAACATCATCATTAACATGTGCATATCATATATAACACATGTATAAATAGAAGACTGCATAATCATAAATAGAAATGCATATCATATAAATTGCCACCAAAATCATATATATATTTATCACTCAAAAAGTGTCACATCACAATGTCATAGTGTATCTATAAAAATAAAGCCTGCGGGCTCTATGATCAAAATACAATGTCTATAAATAAATATCATAACATGTATCTATCTAGAACTCCCACTACTTCCATGCGAAGAATGTGGAGGTGAGTGACAATGAGATCTTGATGATTGATGCGCAGAATGGGGCCTATCATATGGTCATAATTTATGAGGTCTTATGACCCCCTCTATACTTCAAGTCCTACTATGAGATCTACTGTATGACTTGTTGTTGTGTACCTGGGAATAGCTAGGAGCCCGTCTCTCAGGAGGCACCTCCTACTCATATAGGTTCTTGTAGTATCTCTCCCAGTCACCAAATATAACCAACTCCCGAGCTATAGCCTTAGCTGGTATTGTGCAAAGAGTCCTCAACTCTATGAATCTCTAATCGGTCTCTTGTCTCTAAGCTATGGCCTGATCTTTGTCCACATAAGCTTTGTCCCTCTCCATCAAAAGCGAGTCTTGCTCTATCATCAATTCCCTCATCCACTCCTCTAGAGACTCTACTTTTGCCCATAGATCTACTACCTACTGATCGATAGGACCTATATCCTCTTGTCATTTATGATCTCCCACATAATCATCCCAATCCTCCATAATCCTGTCACAAATCTCCCTCTCCTGATCTCCCATCTCCTCCTCATCATCATCTTGGTATCTATCAAGTGTACCAAAAGCATCTATCTCCTCCTCCTCCCTAACTGCCTCTTCCTCTACATGCTCCTCAACAATATCCTCCTCTATTGCATGCTCCTCTCCACTAGCTCCAACACCAAAATCCTCCTCTCCTCCACCAAACTCTAGCATGGACACATCCTTGCCCTCTCCCTCCTCCTCTTGGATGGGTAAAAAATGTGGGCCTCGGCCTTTGCGACCTCATAGACTCCTGCCACCACCCTTCTAACCTCCTCCTCTCCCATCTTTGTCATCACCTCTAACACCTCTACCACAACACCTACCCTAAGGTCTTGTTCCATGTCTCTCCACAGGTGCATCCTGCTTTGGATCAGTAAAGGGCATTGGCTTGTGACTCGCCCACCAAACATCATATACATCTGTCATACTTGGATCAACTACTTTGCCTCTCCATCACCATTGAATAGGTTGTAATGCATTAATATCCACCTTGGTTGTAGCAACAAGAATCTATAGTCGCCATAGAGGAACCTCCCTAGAAGATCAGACAAACTTCACTCATCCTCGACGCTCATCCTGAACCTCTCCAAACTATCTTAGGGACCTATCTAGAAAATGCATCTCAATGATATGAACATGAGAAACTATCGTACCAATCAAATATTATGTCTTTCTATAGAAGGAAAGGTTTCCATGCTCATCTATCCACTAAGCACAATCCTTGTATGGCCTCCATATGAACTGCACCATATGTCAATGGCATGTCTGTAATAACTGATATCTCTTGTATGTAACTAGGTATTAGCCCCCACATATCAGAAGGCATAGGGAGCTCCTTGCTCTAGCTCATGTGTCATAGGCAGATGAAATATAGCAATGTATTCCCCTGCCCATACCATAAGCAATGTGGTACCACAGCTCATTGAATGTGCCTCTCTATAGGCTATATCATGTAAATGAAAATATAACATTGCAAGCAAACAAGGGCCCCAAGCATATATGACCCATGTCTCCAACATACCAACTAACATCTCACCCCATCCCACAAGAAATCCATGACCTCTGCGGTCAGGAAAACTACCCCCTCAATCAATGTGCATAACAAACAATCTATCCAATCATATCTATTGGCCAAAACATGCCATCTAATCTCATAGTGATCTATACCTTGCTGTCTAATATCATCATGAGGATAATATAGATAGATCTCACTAAAACCCCTCTAGGTATCATACATGAATCTCTCACCCTTAATAGGCAACCTCAAAATCCTATACACCTCCTTTAAAGTAACACTAGCCTCTCCTGTAGGTAGATGAAAAGAAGACGTCTCAAAATTCCAACACTCATAGAGCACAATCAACAAACCTTAGTTTGCCCAAATAGTGGGCATATAGGTAACATGATGCAAACCAAGGTGCCACAGGAACTGTCTCTCCCCACTCTACAGTTGATCTCAAAAATAAAATGTCAATGGCCTTGACTCCCTCATGTAAATCAGATCCAACACAACCTACAAAGGCATAATTCATATCTTGCATAAGAAAAACAAGCACATTTATAGCCTAAATTTTTTTAAAAAAATTGACAGCCAAATGAGTCGCTTTAATGCAAATGTGTTGCAAAATTTCACATCTGTCATTCTAATTTGCAAATGTGTTACAAAATATCACGTGTTATTTAATAATGCAGATGCATTCCAAACATGCACATGTGTTAAAATAGAAACCACGCCCAGTCATTCATGCAAATGCGTCATGTTTTACAAATGCTGTCCACAATAAACTAGCCATTCAACCATGCAAATGTGTAGCACAAACACAAATGCGGTGCAAAACCTAAGATGCACTACAATTCCTAACACATGTGTTGCAAAATTACAAATGTGGTGCATAAAAATTCAAATGCGATCATCTAATCTATAGAACTACACTGCCCTAGACGTGATTTTACAAATGTGTCATTTTGAAGTCATATGTGTTGATTACGCGTGCATTTGCATTGATTTACAAAGTGACGCATGTGAAAATAAAGAATTAAATGCCTAAAAATGCATGAGAATGAAAATTTCAAAAGATGATTTTTGACTACTTACTAGGGGTCCCACATCTACTGGTCATCTAAACGTCTGAATCCCAAATCTGCAATGTTGTGAGTGGGGAACTGGCAACATTTTTGCAAAGAAATCTAGAGCACAAATCACAATTTTCAAACTTGAGGGGTACAAATGAATTGATTTTCCACTCAATTTCTATTTATACCTAGGGTTTTAGAGGGATTTTTTTCAAACCTTGTCTATTGGGCGCACTATTTCTCAACTTCCGATGACCTTTTCACCTATCAAAATTCCTCGAAACTAATTTCTTTCACCACCATTGAACTTTTGGCCATCAATTTAACTAATCAAAACTATTTCCAAATTTTTTGGAATTTTTTGGAAATTTGTCACTTTTTCCGAGGGGCATGATGGCGGGGCATGTTTTGATGATTTTCTTTGACACAACACCAAAATGATATTGTATCAAAGAGGGGAAAATGTAGCCACTGAAATTTGGTCTAGGCCCTCTTTCAATTTCTTCATAATTCATATTTTCATTGTCATGATTAAATATTAATTATTTAATTATTTTCTAAAGTTTTCTCATCTATTAATTAAATAACTTATTTAATTAATTCATTTTATCTTTATCAACCTAATTAATTAAATAAATGTTCTTTATTTAATTACATCACTAATTGACTTTATCCCTTTTCTTAAATTAAATAAATTATTATTTAATTTATCCATAAATATTCTAACTATAATTAAATGAATACTTTAATTATTTAATTATTCTTTAAATATTTTCTTCATTCAATTAAATAAATCTTAATTTATTTAATCTTCAAGTTTCAAATGTGGAATTAAATAAACATTTAATTCATAAAAAGCTTATTCTGGAAATATTCTTCTATATTTGGATAATCACTTAAGTTATCTAATTATTCATTTACCACTCAAGTCGATATATATTTAAATCAGTCAGTCATCTCCTGGTCTAATATTTGTCTATTTTTAATGAAGAGACTTCCTGATTTAATCAGTTAGTTATCTAGTTTTAATTCTTTTGTGTGCAAACATTTATTAATTAAATAGATTTATTTAATTAATTAATCCATTTGTGCATTCGAACAGATCGTTTCTTTTATTCCAACTTTATCTTTTACATGCAATCATTATTCTTCTATTTTTTGAATACTTTGAACTGAAGATTAAATCATTATTTAATCTTGATCTTCACCTTTTATGCTTTATCACTAACATCACTACTGATACTAATCTCAATGTATGTCACAATCTTTAATCTAAATTGTTTTTCTATCTTTCAATCTAAGCTTGTCATTTGAACAATCAATTTTCTATAAATTGACCTTATCTTCATCATTGTAACTCTTCCCAAAATCTTATTACTTTTGGAAGCAATCTATTATCTAAATCTTCAATGTTTTGTTGAATCACCATCATAAGCTATACATGCATAGAGAAATTTGAGGGTAATTATAATCCAACGGAAAAATGAAAGACAATCGAGGTCATGCATGGAATGATGTAGATATTCAGTGAGATGGTTCTGTTTATTTATGTTTTAGCTATTTCCTTTGTTCTTTGTTGTTTAGCTTTAGTTTACATTCAAGTTTAATTTCATTTTTATTGTTTTAATCCGCTTTGTTTTCATGATGTTACACTTTCCATTGTGGGAATGTTTTGGTCCTGACCTAATTTAAATTTATACAATTGAGGTGCATAGCCAATCTTGGAGAAAGTTTTCAAGGTTGAAGATGGTATAAATTCATGTTTAGTTGTTGAGGGATAATAGGATATATGTGAGGGATGTGAATGATGCAAGTTGCAGAGTTGTAGAGTGTGAATTTGTGAAATGCAGTGCAAGATTTTATGTGTTATATTACTGAATGCAGTGAGTAGAAGGTGTCTACAATTCTTCAAAAAGACTACAAAGGTGTTGGTGATGTTGTGGTGGATTGTTTCATTGCATTGAGATGAATTTCTCATTGTAACACTCTTCTCTATCTTCTTTTCTATTCTAGTAGTGAACCTTTGGCAATGAGCTTTTATTTCTTCTAGGTAGTGAGCCCTCTAACAGTGAGCCCTATTGTATTCAATGTTGATATTACTTTATATTATGAGCTTTTCCTTACCATGGTTTTTCCCATCTTGGGTTTTCCACATAAATCTAGTGTTTCTTTTTGTATGGTGTTGATTTAGTTTTGTTTTTGTTATCTTCCTTCATGATTAATCATTCTAATGGATTAAGGGTTAATTGAATTAATTTGGATCTACATGTTTGTGAGGGTTTTGAAGTTTTAAGGTAAAACTAATTCACCCCCCTCTTAGTTGTCTTGTGCATTCAACAATTGGTATCAGAGCAAGGTTCCTTGGAAGAAATATTAACCGCTTAAGGTAGATTTGGGATGGTGCACAAGTTTTGATAACTTGTTTGCTCTGGATTAGGAGATGAAAGATTATGGGTTGTCTGGGGGCCCTAAGATCATGAAAATTAATGGTTGTTTGGAAAGATGTAAAGAGATACCGAAGCTGGTTATCCCGATGGAGATGTTGGCTGACGATATTGAGTATTACTCGAAGCATTCCTTTTATTGCAAGTTTATGGATTCGAGAGTCTCGTTGCAATTTTTGGAATCCTAGGCTCAGAGGACTTGGTTGCCGAAAGGCGAGATGGAGATTAGGCTCCTGGCGAATAACTACTTTATGGTCTCCTTTGATTGCATGAAGGATCGTAATAGGATTTTTGAGGGGGTCCCTATTTTTACAACCAAGTTGGCTTGTTTATGAAGTCGTGGCATGCAGGTTTCAATCCGACTAAGGAGCTCCTGACTGGGGTCCCAGTTTGGGTTCGGCTTCCATGGTTCCCGGTTGAATGCTGGCATGAGGATGTGCTACATTTGGTAGCTTTAATGCTTGGAAAACCTGTTGGGTCTTCACAATAGATGCAATTTAAAAAGGTAATGACTTTTTCCCGTATTTGTGTAGAAATTGATTTAAGCAAGCCATTGCCAGATTCTGTGGAAGTGAGTGCAGGATCGTATACTTGGGTACAATAGTTGGACTATGAAACTCTTCCTTTTCGGTGTAGATTTTGTCATGAATATGGACACTTGTTGCATAGATGCCCTAAGGCTAATCCGATGGTTCCCCACTCCTCTCAACCTCATCACAACCCACCTAGGGTTGATAGGGGGAAGGCGCCTATTCCAGGTGGAGAGGGTACTGGGGAGGATGGTTTTACCCCTGTCAAAGCTTAGAATGGGAACCGAGGGCTGAAGAGGACCATGGGGGATAGGCAGGAGGATGGCTCTTTTAACAGGTTTGAGGTCCTTGAGGATCTCATTCAATAGGAATTGAATTCGGGCTTGGTGAATCTGGATCAGGGAACTTTGGGTATAGGAAAAGATGGGCCTTCCTTGGAGGTTGTGCAAGTTGTGCAAGATATGAATGTTGGGTTGATGGACACGGATCAACAGTTGACAGACCAGGTTGCACAGGATCCTTCTACTGGTGTTCTAAAGATTGGGGAAGTTTGTTTTGCTCTACCTATTAAGGTTGGTGTTGAAGTTGGTAAGAGCTCTTTGTCATCTCCTCGCATGGGTATTCTGCAAAAGGAACCAAAGAAGGGGGTCGGTGAGAAGAGCTCCAAGTTGGGTAGGAAGAAGGATACTGAAAAAGATTAAGTCAACTGGGGAAACTTTGGTGGAGTCAGGGGCAGTCAAGACCCTAGATTTGCATTTCTTCTATCCCCAAAAATGATTGTTTTATCTTGGAATGTAAGGGGCTTGAACAGTGGCCCTCGACAAAAAGTTGTTCGTGAGTTGGTTAGAAATCATTCTCCTAATATCCTTTTTCTTCAGGAAACTAAATTATCTATGGAAAATATGTTGAATTTGGTCCCTAAGCTGTGGAAGTTTGGCGAGTGTCAGTGTATTGGTGCTCAGGGTGCTTCTGGAGGGGTGGCTTGCCTATGGAACCCTCGGAGGGTCTATCCTCTCTGGTGGGTGTCATCTAGATCTTCTATTTCCTTGGAGGCCACATGCTTTGTGACTGGAGAGTGTGTTCTCCTCTCTAATGTGTATGTGCCTATCGAGTATCAGGGTAAGCAATTTTTATGGTCTCATCTTTGTTTTGTTCGCAGCCTTGTGCCTTTCCATCCTTGGATCTTGGCTGGGGACTTCAATGCTATCGTGGAGCTGTCTGAGAAACAGGGTGGAATTGCTAGGTTGGAGCCTTCCGCGATGCTTCTCAGGGATTGCATTTTAGATTTAAATCTTATTGATGTTCATCCCAATAATGGCCACTTCACATGGAACAATAGGAGGACTGGTGTGGAATGTGTTGTAGAGAGGTTGGATCGGTTCCTGGTCTCCTATTTTTGGGTTGGTGACTTATGGTCTACATCCTTTGAGATTTTGGATTGGTGGGGTTCGGACCACTGGCCCATCAAGCTTAGCATTCTTTCTGCTCAGGTGCTTCGCACTCCTTTCAAATTCCAACTTATGTGGTTGCAGGATGCCTCTCTCTATGACTAGATGATTATGTGGTGGAGGATTGGTAAACCTGCTTTTGGTACCACAATGTATACTTTTGTCAAGCTTCTTCAATTTGTCAAGTATCAACTTAAAAGGTGGAACAGGAGATCTTTTGGTAATATTTTTCATGAAAAGGCTGCTGCTCAAGAGGAATTGAATAGTATTACGCGTTTGATTCGTGAAAATGGGGTTTCTGAGGATCTTTTAAAAGAGGAAGCTAGGACTCTGAAGATGGTGGAGGAATGTGAATTACGTGAGGAGATTTACTGGAAGCAAAAGGCTCAGGTTGAGTGGCTCCAGGAAGGGGACAAAAATATTGCCTTTTTCTTTAACTCTGTGAAGGCTAGGAGGCACGGTAATTCCATTTCTATTTTGGTTAATGGCAGAGGGGATCGTCTTGTCTCATTTCAGGAAATTGTTGAAGAGGCTTCACAGTATTTTGAGGCCCTATTCAGAGAAGATCCGCATAGGGGTTCGGCTGAGGAGGAACAGGTGCTATCTTGTGTCCCTCAGTTGGTTTCCAGGGAGGCGAATGAGCATTTGATGAGGGAGATTTATTTAGAGGAGTTGGAGGAGATTGTGTTTCAAATGAAGAAGGGGAAAGCACCTGGTCCTAATGGTTTCCCAATTGAATTTTTCCAAGAATTTTGGGATATCATAAAGATGGATCTCCTGGCAATGGTTCAAGAGTCCCGATGGAATAAGCAGATGTTGAAAGCTCTCAATGTACATTCATCGCCCTCATTCCCAAATGTGAAGGGGTTGATAGATTGAATCAGTTTTGTCCTATTTCCCTTTGCAACGTGGTTTATAAAATTATTTCAAAGTTACTGGCTGAATGGCTGAAGAAGTGGCTTAATGTGTTGATTTCAGAGGAACAAAGTGGATTTGTTGCGAGTCAGTATATTTTGGATGGGGTTGTTATTGCTACTGAGACTATCCACTCTATGGCTAGTTCAAATGAGAAGGCTATGTTCATTAAGCTGGATATGGCTAAGGCCTATGACCGGGTTCGATGGTCCTTCTTGTAGAAAATCTTGGGTGCTTTTGGATTTAGTGATGAGTGGATCCATTGGGTCATGAGTTGTCTTTCATCAGTATCCTTCTCAGTGCTGATAAATGGTGATCATTCGGAGCTCTTCAAAGCTTTGAAGGGTTTACGTCAAGGGGACCCTCTTTCCCCGTATTTATTTTTGCTTCTTGTTGAAGGTCTTGGGCGGCTATTGAAGAGAAATGTTGAGGTTGGCACCATTCAGGGTTGGCAGTGGGGTGGGGATTTGCCTTCGCAGTCTCACTTATAGTTTGTTGATGATACAGCTTTGATGGGAATGGTTACTATCAGGGAGGCTACTGCTTTGAGGTAGGTGTTGGATGTTTACTTGGTGGCTTCAGGGCAACTGATCAATGAAGATAAATCCTCCATCTTCTTCTTCAATACGTCGGGCCCCATTCAGCGAAGAATTGCTAATATTTTGAGATTTCAGATAGGGGTTCTCCCTTTTAATTATTTGGGTATTCCAATCTCTGTTGGTCGTCTTCCCAAAGGTTCCTGGAAGAATGTTATTGATAAGTTTCATGTGAAAGTCACTCATTGGACACATAGATGGTTGTCTTTTGCTGGACGGGTTCAGCTTCTTAAATCTGTTGTGCAGGCTCTCCCTATCTATAGGTGTATGCTTCAGGTGGCTCCGGTGGGATTTCTTAGGGATTTGGATTCCCTTGAGAGGAAATTCTTATGGGTTGGCTTCCTGTCCTCCTCCAAGTGGAGCTTGGTCAGGTGGGAGGAGGTGTGTAGTCCTAAGCAGTTTGGTGGATTGGGTCTTCGCTAGTCAACTTTGTTTGGAGTGGCTGTGGCTGCTAAGCTTTTTTGGAGATGGTGCAGGGAGCAGGACTAGTTGTGGGCCAGGATACTATCTCATAAGTATCTTCCGGATATCCATCGTCATGATATTCCTAGGTACCCTCTTGAGGGGAAAGGTTCGGTGATTTGGAGCACTCTCCAAAAGGGTGCGAAGCTAATTAAGGATGGTTTATTCTGGATATGTCAGAAGCTCCAAGCCTTTTTGGTTGGACTGGATGGCTTCTCTCCCTCTCACCCTCTTCACTTCATCTACTTCCAGTCTCTTTGAGGTCAGTGGTCTCGAGGACTTCCAAGTCCTCATCCCAATGGTCCTAGAGGTGATTCGCTAGCTGACCTACCCAAGTGGCCTATTTTGGGGATGGAGGAAAGCAGTGCTAAAATTAATACTATTCTTTGTAATAGGCATTGTAGTGCTCTTCAAGAAGAGGATATCCTCGCTTGGATACACAATCCCAAGGGGAGCTACTCCGTTGCTTGTGGTTATCAAGTGTTATTAGATCAGAAGTTGGCTAGGGTGGAGGTTCAGTGGTGGAAGAGGGTTTGGAACCAGCTTTCGTGGCCAAAATGTAATTGCTTTGTCTAGACTCTTGCGTGGAATAGGTGCTTGACCTAGGATAATATTTGTAAGCGTGGATTCCAGGGGCCTTCCGCTTGCGTTCTTTGTGGGAAAGAGGAGGAAAATTCCTCGCACCTATTTTTTCGATGTCCCTTTGTTGTGCAGCTTTGGCATTGGTGGTGGGGGGTTTGGAAGCAACCTTGTGTTCATGCCTCTTCATTGGTGGAGGTTTGGGATAGCTTGGGAAGACCTCCATTGTTGGCCTCCTTGTTGCAGGATGTGTGGTATGTTGGCCCTACCCTTCTTCTTTGGCAGATTTGGCTTGAGCAGAATCGTAGGATTTTTTGTGGTGTTAGTCTGGGGTGGCAGCAAGTGTGGATACGCATGTTAGGTATGATCTAGGAGTCAGTTGCTACCATGTGTGAAGTGGTGTTCCCCCTGGAGAAAGGGGATTCCGAGTTGGTGAATAGTCTAGGATTGCAGGGGATTTATTTTTCTTCTTCTGTTGTTTCCAGAAGAGGCAAGCTTGGGAATAGGAGAGTGCAGAGGATGGGTAGATGGGGACCCCCTCCGGCTGGAGTTTTGAAGATCAATACTAATGGTTCCTATCGTGGTAATCCTGGGCTTGCAGGGATTGGTGGAGTGGGAATGGATTCTGAGGGTTTGGTGATTTTTATTTTCTCTATCCATGAGGGGGAGGAGACGGTTAAACTTATGGAGGGTTTGGCGATCCTTTATGTTGTGGAACAGGCCCTTGCTTTGGGTTGGCAAAGGATTATTTGTGAAGCTGACTCTCAGGTCTTGATTAATCTATTGAACGTGCGGAAGTTGTTTGAGATTAATTGGCGATTAGCCTCTGTTGTCCAACAGATTCTTCAGGTTAGTTCTAGGATGGAGGTGGTGTCCTTTGTTCATATCTCGAGGGAGTGGAATCGGGTTGCTGTCTGTTTAGCTAAATGGGCTTCCGAGCAAGGTGTTGGTTGGAAGATTGAGGATTGGATGCATGTTTCCCCTAAGTTACGACAGGATTTAGTTCGGGTTCTTGAGGATGATAGAAGGTTGTTTGAAGATAGTTGAGTTTGGTCTGGAACTTGGTCCCTCTTTCTTGATTGTAATGTTCTTTTCTGATATTCAATAAAGTTTTACCATTTAAAACAAATAAATAAATAAAAAATATTGCCATTATTTCATCTATCATGATCCCGACATGCCCTTCTATTGGATTTGAAATCTGGAGTTCTATTGAGAGAGGATATACTATTCCTACAAATGGTCTGAGCATTAATGATGAGATGAAGGCATATGAAAAAATGGTAAAGTAAGGTATGCTCTCTTAAGGGGTCTTTCCAATTCTAAATTGGTGAAATTTATGAATCTGAAAACTAATAGAGAAATTTGGGTAAAGTTAGAAATCATGTATGAAGGAGATGATAAGATCAAGATGGCTAAGATACAAAATTTTAAGATCATGTTTGAGACCTTACAAATGTCTGAAGATGAAAACATCACAAGCTACTTTTAGAAGGTGGATGAAGTTGTCAATGGTATCAAAGGTCTTGGTGGGGAACTAAAAGAAGAAGTGGTAAAGAAGCTTATTTGAACTCTTCATAAAGCTTATAGTCATAAATTTTTTGCTATTGAAGAATTACAAAATTTGAATCAATATACTAGAGATTAGTTGCATGGTTCTTTAAATACTTTTCAAATGAGAGAATCTAGTACAAGTAGTGCAAAAGTTGAGACTACTTTTAAGGCTAGAAAATTAGAGAAAAATGTGGAATCAGATCAGGAGGATCTTGATGATGTGGAATCTAACTTTGTAAGGAGAATGAAAAAGGGTACTGGAAAGTATAGAGGTAAATTTCCTTTCAAATGTTTCAGTCATGGAAAAATAGGTCATTATGCTTCAAGATTTCCAAATAGAGCTTTGAATGACAAAAATAAGGAGAAAAAAGTAAGATGATTAAGAAAAGTTATTATGTTTGAGAAGTTGCAAGTATATCTGATCATGAATCTAATTATGGAGATGATGAGGATGGTGAATTCTTTTTCATGGCTTTAAAAGATGAAACTAATTTTGCTAACTTTGAGAGATGTGTGAAGGAAAAGCCTCTGGAAGTGAGTGCTAATACTGAAGGCACTTTGGTGTCTTCTTTTTATGCTAGACAAGAGAAAAACTATGGGATCATTGATAGTGAATGCTCTAATCATATTACTAGTGACAAGAGTAAGTTTTTTGAGCTTGAAAAATATGGAGGACTAGTTAGGTTTGGTGATGATACATCTATTAAGATATGTGGAAAAGGTTCAATCTATTTTGGTGGCAGGAATAACACTGATGATGTTATTTATGCTAAGGGTTTAATACATACCCTCTTGAGTGTTGGAAAAATGTGTAGCAAAGGATACAATCTTATGTTTTAGGATGATGGATGCGAGATTATAAAAGGCCCTAGAATTGTGATTTTTTTTGGAAGAAGGGCAAATGGAAATTTCTATCAGATCAAAGGTGTTGATGGTTATTGTTTCAAGACTTACATCAATGAGATTTGGCCATGGCATAGAAGAATTTGTCACACCAATTTTTATAGCATAGTGAGAATAAGTTCAATTTAAGTTGTGAGAGATTTCCCAAGGATTACAAAGCCTATCAATGTTGTCTACAAGGAATGTCAATTTGGAAAGCAAGCAAGAAGAATTTTCAAAGTCAAAGAAAAATATTCTACCAAACTATTGGAATTGGTACATACATATCTTTGTGGTCCTCCTAGAGTAATAAGTCTTAAAGGTGACATGTATTTCATGCTATTAATTGATGATTATTCTAGAATGACATGGGTTACTTTTCTTAAAAAAAAATTAGAAGTTATAGATAAGTTTCAAGCATTCAAAGTTATGGTTGAGAATGAAATGGATATGAAAATAAAATGTTTGAGGTTTGAAAGAGGTGGAGAGTTCACCTCCAATGATTTCAATTTTTTTTGTGAGAATCATGGAATAAAGAGACATTTATCTACCCCTAGAACTCCTCAACATAGTGGAGTAGTTGAAAGAAAGAATAGGATTGTTCAAGAAGCTACAAGGAAAATGATGAAAGAAGAAAATATATTGGAATTATAATAGAGAGAAGCAATTCATACGGTTGTTTATATACTTAACAGAGGCAAGAGAAAAAATACAAAGAATCATTATGAGATATGGTATGGAAGGATTCCTACTATCAAATACTTTAGAGTGTTTTGAAGAAAATGCTACATTAAAAGAGATTAAGAGAACTTAGGAAAGTTTTATGCAAGGTATGATGAAGGAATCTTCCTTGGATATTCTACTAAAAGAAAATTTTATTGATGCTGCAACAAGAGGCTAGGAAAGATTATTTAGAGTGCAAGTGTCAAGGTGGATAAAGATCTATAGAAGAATTTAGTGGTAGTAGATGGATATGAATCACATGAGTCTTCTTGTAGAGAAGAAGAGAAAGCTAAGGAAAAGGAAGTACAAATTAAAGAGGAAGAAGCTCTAGAAAAGACTCTTAAAACTCCTAGGTATGTGTAGAAGAATCATTTTGAAGAAAATATCATTAAGATAAGAGAAAAGGTGTAATAACAAGGAAAGTTGTTGAAGAATAGGTAAATCTTTTTTTACCTTCTAAAATTGAACCAAAAACAGTGATTGAAGCATGTAAGGATGAGTATTGTATCAAGGATATGGAAGAAGAATCAATGTAGATTGAGAAAAATTTAACTTGGAAACTTATCCCAAGAATAGCTAACAAGAATGTAATTGGAACTAAGTGGGTATTCAAGAACAAATTGAATGAGAGTGGAGAAGTGGTAAGAAACAAGGAAAGGCTTGTATGTAAAGGTTACTCACAAGTAGAAGGAATAGACTTTGAGGAAACATTTGCTCCAGTGGCAAGAATGGAAGCTATGAAGATGTTATTGGCTTTTGTAGCACATAAATATTTCAAAGTTTATCAAATGGATGTGAAGTATACTTTCTTGAATGGAGAATTGGAAGAAGAGGATACACAAAACAACCAAAAGGATTTCAGTTATCAGATAAATTAGATATGGTCTGCAGATTGAAGAAGGCATTGTATGGATTGGAGCAAGCTCCTAGAGCTTGGTATTCAAGGTTGGGTAAGTACTTGTTATAGAAAGGATTCAATAAAGGTACCACAAATAATTTGAAAAGGATTAAATCTTGATTGTGGTTGTATATGTTGATGACATAATTTTTTGAGGAAATGAAGCTATGTGTAAGAAATTTGCAAAGGAGATGCAGAAAGAGTTTGAAATGTCTATGTTTGGGGAGATGAATTTCTCCCTTTGGATACAAATCAATCAGAAAGATAAAGGTATTTTCATTTTATAATCAAAGTATGTCAAGGAAATGTTGAAGAAGTTTGGAATGAAAGATTCTAAACTAGTATGTACCTCTATGGTTACTAGTTGCAAGTTGAGAAAGAATGATGAATCTCCTAAAGATGATCAAAGCAAGTATAGATCAATGATTAGAGGACTGCTATATGTAACTACTACTAGACTGGATATCATGCATGCAATTTGTCTTGTGGATAGATTTCAAGAAGATCCTAGAGAGTCACACATTGCACCAGTGAAGAGGATATTCATATACTTGAAGGGATCTTTGAATTATGGCTTGTGGTATCCAAAGGATGCTAATTTTACTTAGAGTGCTTACACATATGTAGATTGTGATAGTTGTGTAAATGATAGGAAAAGTACATGTGGTGGTGCATTCTTTCATGGATGCATATTGGTGTCATGGCTAACTAAGAAACAAGATTCAATGTCTTTATCTACTACAGAGGCAGAATACATTGTAGTAGCATCTTGTTGCACTCAAGTGTTATGGATGAGACAAACATTAAAGGATATCAGAGTGGTATATGATGAGCCAATTTCTATCATTTGTGATAATACAAGTGTTATCAATATTTTAAATAATTTGATAATGCATTCAAGGAAAAGTCATATCTCAAATTGGAATCACTTTTTGACAGAGAAGGTTGTAGAGAATGAAATGAAGCTTGAGTATGTG